>JAHZNC010001011.1:0-25962 GCA_027744095.1 Zhuqinia jingwanae
ATCTGTCCCCCGTACCCCCGGGGGATGACCCCATCTTCGAACTCGTCCGAGCTATTGACCTTAGGTATCGATTACCGAAAACAATTAGAAAATTCATTATGGTTTTCGAGTTATCTCGGAAATGGCCGGCTTGCAGGCAATGCCAAATTATAATGTACTTCTACGAAGGCCATAATAAAATCATGCTACTGATCACCATGAAGATTTATCGATAAAAACAGATTTGAACTAAATACTACGTAATAGAGACTCTAAGTAATAGAGATACAGAGCAGACGAGTAAAAAATCTACAGACATTCTCCCATAACTATGTAGTAGATAATATTCTTCGCATGCATTGTACGAGGGCATTCTCATAAAGGATCTCCATACTGCTGGTTGCGATACCAGCCAGATGTTGTGAATGATTTTTTTGATTTACATATAATCAATAATCATAGATAAGTTTCATCTATCACGTACAATCCATGAAATCACACATTTTTCACTATTCGTCCGAATTGTGGGACCTTCCACGCATGTACATCATTAGTTTCTGGAACAGATATTAGTCAGGTCCTCACTACACTACTACATCCTCATTCATTACATCCTCATTCACTACATCCTCTGTTATCGCGACCGGAAGTATTGAATTTTTTTATGAAAATGCCCTCGTGCTTTGTTGTACAAGAAAGAGTTATACGCATTTAAATATTGTTCCTACAAAACGAAATAGTTGACACTATACTTCATAGATGTCAATAGCATGCAGTCCTTAAGAATAATGTGCAATGAACGTTATTCATTGCATTCACAAATAAGCTTTTGTTTTAATTTAATACCGAGGCATCTTCGATCTGAGATCAATCTAAAAAACAACAGACCGCTTCCGCGGGGGAGGAGATTAAAGCATTTTTGAACTTGAAACGCAAAATGTTCTGTCGCACGGGTTAGAATGGAGTGGAGAAAGTTTGCCCCTAAAATGTTACTCTCTTTTTCGATTGTTTGCTACAAACATTTGCTTGCATTGCATACACACAGCAGCATAGCCGTTCATTCATGTAGTTTTTATTGAATTCAGGCCATCCATATTTCCATATATATCCATTGTTAGTAGAGGAAAAGGAGGAAGGGTTTTTCAATTATGATTATGAGTGTACTGAAGAGTCTTCAGTGAAGACACACGGCACGGCACTAAAAGAAATTGTACATTTGCATATGTATTCATAGAACGAATTCCGAATATCATTTTTGTTTAAAAAATTCAAGCTTCTATTTGCTCCCATTTCTTGCACCCACATGTTTTGGTTTAAATTATATATTCCTGCGCTCATTGAAAATTTACATATGAAATGTTGTTACGATGCCATCTAATGCATAAATCAATAAATGTCCACTAGTATTACTACATTTCTTTCATTATATTTGATGACGCAATTTTTCAGTATCAGAGTTTATTGTGCCGTTCAATATTTAAACGCTACGGATTCACTGATCATATAACTATAACTAATATTATCTTCGCTGTTTCCATTCGAGGCCGCCTCTATAAACAATATAGATTCTATCCGTTACAACTATTTTCATTTTATATTTATAACCATGAAATTATGAGTTTTTACAGTACGCATGCACATAAATTATATAGGCCCTTGATAACCTTCCAATAAAGCGACAAATTATATACATCTTTTAGGTATTATTTAATTGTATTTTTAATCAGTCACAATTCATCTATTCACAGATAGATTGTCCATGAAAAGAGAGGACAGAATGGTTATAAAGCAACACAACAATTTCTTGTACGGTACGTAAGATAAATACCATTGGGGGGAAACGACTCAACTTCTTCTTTTTTACATCACAGGAAAGTTTAACAACAATACAACAAATATATAATTTTCACAAATAAATTTACAAGTAACATATATGATTGCTATTATTACGATGGTATCGCATTGGTAGTATCAGTTGGTAATTAGCAAATGATGCCTTTTTAAACAGCAAGATCATTCTACCAATCATACTTTATGTTTTATGTACCACATAGCTGACAACGCATTTTCGGTTTTTTGAATGGAGACATTTTATACAAGCAGTGGTCTACACTTACAGCGATAACAATAACAGATCCAAGCAATTGTACTTTGATAAATAAATATTTTAAACCAGACAATGGGATTAAGTTTAGTATATGAACATGAACATTGCTGATACTAAAATTATTACAACTTGTGATATTCCAACAAGTATAACAGCTGCTATATATTACAGAACGAGAAACGAGCTAGTCTTAGCTTTGTTCTTTCATTACTGCATCCATCGCCCACTTTAAAGGTTTGATATCCTCTCATAGTAGCAGTAAAAGATAAAAATTCACTTACTGCTAAAATACTTAAAATAAATACTTTCAGTCATTCGAGAATTAATTAATATTATTATTGACTATACTCTTGCTTTACATACTTCACATTTAGTTATTCTGAATAACTTGTTGGTTTTATTTCATTGCGTTTCAATATACATATTATAAAATCTGTTTTTGTGCTGATCAGCTTACAAGCAGTGAGCGTTTCAACAAGTCGTTCATACTCCAAGTGACGATACAAAAAATTTCGTTTGAAAATGTTTAAAACAATGAACAGTGGTATGCATTATGTAGTAGCGCGAGCTCCTATCGTCAGACTCGATCATCCATCACTCTAGAATAGAAGAAAATATATCGTCGTTCCCGAAAATACTTTGTAAATTGCATTACTTGTTTTATATTACATAATACATAATATGATAAATAAACTATTACTACGTTACGTCGGCTCTAATGAGAGGCCACTGTTTCTTGTAGCAATAATGAATTAATAATACTTGACGATTAAAGTACACCAACTGAAGAGTTAGCACTTCCTTGGGCGACAAAAATTCCTGGTAAAAAGGGGTATACACCTACATATTTGCAATTGCAGGAAGAGATTTGATAGTATAACTCAACGAGGTATATAGGTATTATTTATACCGTTTAAAACACCCCGCTATTTCATTAGTGAAACTTAATATTGAATACAAACAAGCTAAAAGATCCTTTTAATGGTATCCTAATATGTAAAAAAAAGCCTACTACTAATAATAATGAATAGTTTAAAACACCCCGCTATTTCATTAGTGAAACTTAATATTGAATACAAACAAGCTAAAAGATCCTTTTAATGGTATCCTAATATGTAAAAAAAAGCCTACTAGTAATAATAATGAATGCAAGTAACTAGTGAGAATCTGTAAAACAATTATAATAGTTATCGTGTTGGTAAGTAATTTCCTACACGTTATTGAACATAAGATAAAAATCTTATGGACCCTTGTCGATAAGATGACGATTAATGTAAATTATCTAATAAGAATTAAGTTGATGATAACTAAACTAATCAGTCAGTAATTGTAATATTCATGTACTAGGGTTAGGACTGTCACTACTCGAACTTGATTCAACTGCTGTAACAATATGTCTGGGTGATGCGTTCACAAATTTTTTTGAGTATTCTAACTGCTGCTGTTCCTTCCATTCCTTCTTTGCTGGAGTGCGCTTCAGTTGTCCATCCCAGTCTAAATCCACAAGTCCACCCTTTCTTGCAATAAGTGACTTGACCTAAAAATAATAAGCACATGATTGATTAGTGCACGATAAATAAAACTTAAAAACGGCAAATTAATCACCGTAAAATAAATATGTACAGGTCATACCCTGTTTGCAAAATCTACAGCGGACTCGGTTGGTTTTCGTGTCAAAGGTGGTAGGTACCAAACATCACAGACAATAGCCCAAGATGTCATCATCATGTACAAATATTGTAACATAGAATATTTACTGGAGTCCCAGAACGGATCACCGAAACGTGCGTCATACTATAGTCACAATAAATATAAATGAATCACGAATTAAAAAATAACATTAGTTCCAATTTTACTTAGTTAGAATTGACATGAGATGAAACAACACTTACCTTGATAGCAACTGGATAAATAACACCACCAACCTCAAAAGATCCCTTTTTAAACTGCATCACGGCACTATTGTTAATGCAAGTACCCTCTGGGAATATTAAAATTGGCAATTTGGTCTTGTCTTCGACATGCTCTTTCAGTCTGTTAAAATTTTAACGCAAGAAGCTTGTATAAAGTATATGTGTGATATTGGCAGCATGATGTTATTACAACTGATGCCCTTATTGCTACCTTCTCGCAACAGCCTCCCGATCCTTCATTTCTGACCTCTCAAACCAGATATGTGATGAGGCCCTAGCCAAAGCACGTTGTAAAATGCCCAAAAATCCTCCGTGACGTTGTCCTATCTACAAATCAGTCCAAGAATTGAAAGATAAAGGATGTTACAATTACTTGAAGCACAAAAATGGATCATTATCGGAAAAAGCGCACAACGACATAAATCATGACAAATATAATTTCATTATTTGTTAGCAAACCAAACGGAGAAATTTCAAATACTAGATCTAGTCATATTAGTTACCATATCATAACAGTTATCTACTGCCAGAACAACCACATCAATTGGGGACGTGTGGTTAGCAACACAAATTCCACCACCTCCTTCAAATCCTCGCACAATCGCTCCAGATTCATCAACAATTGCTCCTGTGTATAGCATTCATGGTATAATATTAATGTTAATAGTACAGTGTTATCGCCACTCTTCTCAACGAAGTACATTGTTACAAATAATACAAATAATTAATCTGTTATCAACGTTACACACCTCCAGGTCTATTCTCGTAATCATGATGTGTGATAACAGCAGAAATCGACCACGAAAACACTTCAAATGCTTGCAGAGAAACAAGATTATATAAACGACGCCTCACTACACCATAACTTTTAGGGATTGAGCCAACTAAAGCCGTGGCCATTGTGAGAAATACAACCTTAAAAGACAAAAAACACAGACATATTACAGATAGTTAATGGTTAAAACACAAAGTATAAATTTGACGCAGGTACAATAACATGCAACAACAGCAACACACACTACGATATCCAAGGGCAATGAATTCCGGAGTTTGACTTTTCATGATGTTAGTACACGAACATTGAAATATTCACGGTAATTTATGAAACTACTTCACACAGTAGTAATATATTTCCTAACCAGTGCAAATGTAGATTCACATGCCAGGATTCCCACATCAATAGGTGACGTATGATTTGCAACGCAAATGCCATTTTCAACAGGTTTATTGCGAACGCAATGATAGGTTATAATAGCAGAAAAGGCTCTAGATAAAAGTCGAAAGCAGAACTTGGAAACCCAATTGTTCATCGATCGTTTTCTTTCCGTCTCAGGATGAAGTCCAATAAGGAACGTCATTACCATCAGAGTCAAAGTCTGTAACGGCACTAGCACTTAAAGTAAACTCGGATTGGCGATTTCGGTTAATATAAAGAAATCTAGTTGTTCCGAGCGAAGCTCGTTAACCTATGACCTCAGTTCTATGAGTGGCATGTTGCTAAAAATGATTACTTGAAATATAATTATTGTCGCCCTTCGGATTAGCATAGTGCATTGCTTAAAGGATGAAATGTACCTATCACCAAATTAATTTTTGACATTTGTTACTTACTCCCAAAAAGCAAATGGTAACCCGGAAAGGCAACATAATAAAATAGCGGATGAAAAACCCAACCAGCCAAATGAAGGTGAGCCGCCAGGAGATGAACTCATAGTGTCTGTTGGTCCGTGTCAACAGATTCCACGACTGCAATTTCAGCAAAAAAACATTCAGTTCATTTCAACTTAAATATTAAAGTATAGGATGTATGCAAATCTTCACAGTTATACCTTTAATTCTTCTGCAACAAAGCGTTGAGTGACTTGATCTTCAACAATAGCTTCAATCCCGTTTTTCACAAAAGGAAAAATGTCTGAGAGCTCAAAATCGGATTGACAATGTTCAAAAGTATCGGAAAATTCCTGTATAGGAATAAAAGAAACATGAAAGAGTTTAGGTAAGTTACGTGAGAAAATTAAAATAAACAGGATTTCTTGTTAATGGTATTTAAGCCAACGCTTACGTCATCCGAAGACTGCAAAGACGAATGACGCCTTTTCCTTCCATCCTTATCTTTGTTTAAAACGTCAGTATTTCCATTGATAGCTTTCTGTTCTGCACTAACTTCAGAGTCACCCTCGTCTTCTTCATCGCTGCCGTATTTTTCGCGATGAGCCCTTTCAATTCTTTTCCGTCCATACTAAAAACAGATAAAGATTTATTAACATTAAAACAATCGATGCTTCACGAAATATACAACAACAATCATACACTTGTGCTGTATAAATACATGAGAAATTCACTGCTTAAAATTAAAATACTTGAAAAGATTTTTAAAAGTACCTCAAAGATGTACAATAGCAATTGTACATACTTTCTCCTAAATCCTAGGGATTTTCCTAAAGCTGATAAGATGTAAACGGTAACCACGAAAATCGATACTGGACCGGTTAGCAGTATAATCACTAACACTTCCCACACCTCCATCATATGAATTTTGTGGGACTACCACCCAGTGAATATACGTTTTACGATTGAGTGTTAAAATATGTTTGTGGGCCCAAACCCACAGCTTTTAAACTGGACGCAAAATCAATTAATTTGAATGAATGTTAATGATCCACTCAACATAAGGCACCGTCTATATTGTATTGTTGTTGATTTACAAGCTGAGATATTAATATTCAATAAACCGAAATTACTCCGTCGTCTTTACGTAATACAATTCACAATTAAAGCTTTCACCATGTTTTTAATCAAAACTTATAACCAATGAACTGTTTATAATACTGAGATTCGGAAATACTAGTGTCGAAATCTCTTTCCTTACTCAACTTGATTGGTGAAAATTTTCGGTGTCCGTATTTTACGATTTCCCACCATACCATTTCGTCCTTTAACGCCACCGGCGCACAAAACAATCATCATATTGACAAAATAAGCTAAAAAGCCCACTTTCTTAGATTCCTAGATCAATGTTATCTATAAAAACCCTTTCAATGAATTTATCAAATGTTTAATCACTTATTATGGTGCCAAGTTGAATTTTATCTACCAAGTTAGCTTTCCAATAATTATAACAACATCAATAATGCTTCATAAAATGCACATTGTGAATTTATTCCTAAACTTGCATTTTGCGAACACTTTTGTTCAGAACTGTAATGATGATAAGGCAACACAACACAAAAATGTGGTCAGATAGTTAGTCTATATGAAATTTAAAGATTTAACGCTTTATGTTACAATTAACAGCGTTGCAGAACATCACAACTCAATTTTCTACTTGCCATCACCATGAGCCACCACACAAAGTTGACTGTAATATGTTTACACCATTAACCATGTGAACATAATAAGGCATACACACTATTTTTTTACTCACGCGAAAAAGGTTTCCTTCAACCAATAATAATAATAATAATAGCACAAAAATGCTTATTTTTTTCTACGTCTATGTAGTCCTTCCTACAACCACCATAGAAGAACAACAAAACCTATTGATTTTCAACGTAGCACACCAATACTGCATTAATAATAGTATGTATGTTTGGAGTATTTTACTCACTATTTAAATAAAGTGATTTGATAGCATGATATTACGCACCACCACCGTCAGCCAGCAAAAGAGCCATCAGCAGCTTGGCTTGTTCACTCCACTCGCAACAATACGATACACAAATTTACAACAAAAAGAATCCACAACACACAGCTCTGTGCAAATTTTTAATCATGTCTCTACTACTGTTGTGTAAACACTGAAACAGTTCAATGAGGACGTAACATATTTTTTAGCCCATGAGAGAGAAAAGGGCCAAAAAATGAGCACCTTTTTTGTAGTATAACGGCGTAACTCAAAAATACACGTATGTTTTATATATATAACATTCAACATTCAAGAGAAAAAAGTTGCAATGCAATACATGTGGATATTATTGTGGATGTGGAAATGACGGACTCTGATGATGATAGTTTGTTTGTTGGACGGTTATATATATTTTTTAAGCTTATTATTGCATGCGGCTTTGATCTAAGGATGGTTGTGTTCCTTTGCTCACTCATCCGATCATTTTATGATTATGTCGACTATATGGTTGTATCATACAACTTGTATTTATAGCGTTTGTGCATGGTTTATATATTCTCTTGCAGTGCAACGCAACACGTGATGTGTGCAGTGCAATGGCAATAATAATATACCTACACGAAAGATAGTATTTCAAAAATGAATGAATATATTGAGGCTGAGGTTGCTTATATTTTCGTAATAACAACATATATTGTTGTTACTCTAATGTTACCATTCACCACTTGATAAATTGAAGCTTGGTCATATTGAAGCATCAGAGAGGGTACGACGAAAATTTTATGTAACAATCTTCTAAAACTATTCTAAAAGATTGAACAGATTTGTTTGTAGCAGTAGCGGATATTGTGTATGTCGTCGCCTTACACTGCGCACTGGGACCCTTATTTTGTGTACCTGTTACAAGATAATATTATATTGTACACACAATCACTCATAGAACCGCACCAAACAAGTAGTTTACACTTTACTTACACTAAAATCAAAAGTTAGGTTGAAGTAAGGAATTGGGAGATTTACGCTGAACCTAAAACAGACTGAGTTCATTAATTACGTTTAATGGCAATTAGGTTAAATTATATTTTGAAACTAACATTTGGTTTTTAAGTTACTACTAATTGCATAATTAGTCGACTAGGTTTTACGATGACAATTTAAAACTTACATTAAGTAACCATAGTCACTGATACACCTAATGTTAGTTTCAAAATGGCATTTAACCTAACTCATTATAATAGAAATATATAATAAGTTCGAGGTATCCTGACACATGCTAAGTCCTTCAGACGTATGCTAAGTCCCATGTTAAAAAAATCTCACTCCATGCTAAGTCCCATAAGAACGGGCGAACATATGCTAAGTCCCATGGTCGCGTATGCTAAGTCCCATGTTACGAATTGAACAAATTTGTTCACCTCCATGCTAAGTCCCATGTTGATAAGCGAACATATACGAAGTCCCATGTTAAACAGGCGAACATATGCCAAGTCCCATGATAACGTATTCGATGCTAAGTCTTGGTATACACATGCTAGACTGACAAACTAAGAGTTACCTGTTGAGAAATTAAGTCTAGCAACCCAACTTCGCCCCATTGGGGGCAAAACATTATACAACTGAGTCACTACTTGAAACTTGGTATGTACATGCTACATTCTCATATCCTCTCAGATCGAAACCCGCATAACCATTTATACCCTCATATCCAAATTATACTTTTACATATTAGGAATCGGGCATCCTGATTGCGAATATAAAGTCAATATGAAAAATTTACCAAATGTTTAGCATATATAACTTTTAAAATATTCGGATTAGGATAGCACTTTATTTCTTTTATATACGTATATGGCTTTTTGCATAGCATGTTTGGTTTAAAATCGTGTTTAACTATACACGAACGGGCCCCGTTTACGCAAACCGGACACGCCTCTAGTTAATTGTAATATTTTCGTGGTTCAACGGTTCCGCACAAATCTCCCAATTCCTTACTTTAACCAAAAGTTAGGTTATGTGCAAATGTACAAGAAGAGGACATGAGGAAACACATTCTAAAATGTGCTACATGTGAATGTTTCCATTATTGCGTATGGGGTTAGTGGCAGTATTATTAGTAATTGCGCGTAATCATTTTGAACTCTGAACTTTGTAACAAGGTATGTTATATTTGTGGTTCTTTTGTAGAGAGAACGTACGTAGCTTTGTTTACGAGATATTTTATGATTTTTTACTTACAACTGCAATCTTTCGTGTGGATCAGTAGTCAAATAGCATAGTATAATATAAAGCAACATGTTATGATTTTTTTGTCTCATTCATAATAGTAATCATTAGTCATCAGCATCACGTCTGCAGGCACAGAGCACAATGACGCAAATACTAATAGTATGTAAATGTGTGTCAAGTCAAGATAGTAAACAACTAATGTATGTACGTACACTTATGAAAATGAAAAATGCATGGAGAATAACACCGACAATGGATGGTGCCGGTGTATCCGGTAGTTGCTGTGTTTATTTTTTAATGTGTATTGAAAAGGCTTGCTAAAACGCTGCGAAATGTTGTACATCTACAATCTACACAAATGCTAAATATTTTTATTAAAAAAGTAACATTTTCATGAATGAGCTAAAACAATTATAAATTATAATATTATGGAAAATACTTATTAAATAAGCATCAAAATCATAAAATGCCTGAGAACATGTTTGCAACTTTGGTTAAACTTTTATTTGTTTAAATAAAACTACAAATTGTAAACGTTATCCAACCAACCGCAAAGTATTTCATTCTTGCATTCCAGACAATGTCATTCATTAGATCAACAACAACATTCTGTACTGCATGGGCGTACGCGTACGCAAACTGGTCATAGCGCTCATACTAAATTCCAAGTTGGGATTTCCAACTCCAACCAAGTGCATCATTTACCTTTGTCACTGATTCGCTAAAACCATTATTATTATTACCGTCAGTCAGAGTTGAAAATCCCACAAGTAGTACGGTGCCTGCAAAACAAAGTAACAGTAAATGATCTATTAACACAGTTAGTAACAATGCAAACTGCGTGCCCAAAAGAAATGAAAAGTGTTAAATTAGTCAAAAGCGAGTTACCGATAATGTCATATTCAAATGCAGCGTACTAAATTTACCCCCATTCCCTGACTTATGTTTGATCTTTGCTGATGCCGTGGTCACCTTACCCCTATGGTATTGGCAAATTACCAACATGGCAATCGATTAAAGAGATTCAGCGACCCAATGATTTTCCAATACGGTATATGTCAATGTTTTCGTGAGAAGAGGGGAACTAACAAATTTTTCGTTTACCATTTTGTGTACGTAATGTACTATTTACTGACTGTCAACTGTCGGAACTTGCGAGCTATGGCTATAGATCATTCGCTCCAGTCGTTGCTCAAATAAAACTCAATTCTTAAAATAAAATCTTCAATCAAAATATATCATTAGTATTAGCGTAGAATACAGAGATGCAAGATAATTAAAATTGCATTTCGCATTTACCACGAATGAGTCCAAAATTAAGAAAATATTATGTTGAAACATCATAACCAAAAAATTACAGACGTAACTATTTGAAATCAGTGTGGTTGTCGCTGCTGGAACACGTGTGTAAAAACAACAGCTCAGTGGAACATGGGATCATTCGTCACAAATTATCATAATTTTCATGTTCGAGTCGGGCTTGGGTGAAACGGCAGTAATTACACAAGAAATGCTAATTTGTAGCATTAAAAAAATGCAATTAGTAACCGATAACAGCAACGTAAAATTTGACATAATAATGGTACCTTTTATCATTTATGCTTGACTACTGGACAACATACGCCTAAAATAGTTCGGTTAATCTAACTTTTTTAGCTTTGAATTTAGTGCACAATTTAAAAAACTTTTTGATTGATATAACATTTAACACTGTATGTTCAGACCTGGTGATATTGTTGAAAATAATCATAGGAAAATTCCTTTAATATGGGGATTGCGGATGTGCTACAAATATTATGTATATGTATTCATTCATATAATATAAACAACAAAATGCGTAAACAAGTACATCTATACATATGCATGTGTTTACGCATTTTGTTGTTGAGCGAGTTTCCTTTAATTACAAACGCATTGGCTAGAATAGTGACTAATTAAATTTCGTTGCACGTTTTTGCTGTATTATTTATAAGGACAACAAGTAGATCATTCTATTCCATTATACCTGAAGTACTTGTACACAAAACATAAATATGTAGATAATTAACCATGCAATAATGTCGATAGTTCAAAGTTCAAAGTCCAGATCAATTGCAAAATATTATTCTGAAAATTGGTTTCCTGCAATCGTCAAGAAATAAAAAACATAGTTAGCAGAGGAAATAAGATTGTCAGTATATCAGTCAGTGGTATGAGGCATATGGAAATTTGAGAATGCTGATGCACAAGTTCACGTGTATGTTTCAGAAACGATTCGAGAAGGTCGTTCGTTACTTTTATTACTCATCGTATCAGACATCATTACTCATCACATCACTCACGCGCATTAAATAGCATAAAATCAAAGTTGTCGTATTTCATTAGCATAATATTTTTTATTTACATGCAGTCTCTGAAACCGCCCATTTGAGGCACATGACATATAACCAGTTAAAAGTGACGTCTTTTCCTCTGTTTAAAGGGAATCAAACAGTATTGAACATCAAAATGAATTATATTCACTGCATTAACGGATTGGTCCAATGATGGGGAACTAAATTATATAAAATTTACAATACAATTTAGACTTAAACAAAAGTTGTGAGGTGTAAAATGTATGATACGTTTTAACACTTTAATAAAGAATACAATACAATATGATATCTTCTCTTCCAAAAACTTATTATATATCAACCATAAACATACATACATGCTCCGTGTGCGATTTAAAAAAAGATTCGTACGATTGTAAACTGAGTTTGCCTTCTTTGTGGTTGCTGTGATTTTTTTCGTTGATTCGCTTTCTAGAGCGTACAACATACCTGACATATCATCTAGGGATTATGGATAATTATTGCCTTTCTAAAATTTGGACTTATCCTGGATATAAATGAAACCATAAGAATGTATACCTGAATGCAACGCAATGGAAAGGAGTGGTTTTATACATTCATACATTCACAATCAGCAGCGCTACCTCCATCTGGCAGCTATTTTTCTCTGATTCACGTCTACTTTTGTCTCTGCATCTCACCTTTGCTTGATTACTGCGTGAAATATTTCCGACGCTGGAGTCCAGCGGCTGGACAACCTTCAAAATGTAAGGAGGCACTGGTCCTAGTTTAAACTTTGAGATCTGTTGGTAAGTTTTGGTTTCTTTTCGTCTCCATTTTTCTGTTTGTATTTTAATTAAATGATATAATAAACGACATGACAGCAAAAGGCAAGTACAAACAACTCGGAATATTTGTTGCAATAAATAAATAAATAAATCCTATTAAGGCTGAACTAAGGAACGATAGAGTGTAAGTGGACAAAGTGACTTAATAATATTCTTACATTATTGCTGTTAACATAGTATGATATATTATTATGAATAATAATTTTTTTTTTAAAATATTTTATTGTTTGGTGAAAATTGATTGAAGGGCCGGGAGAGCGCGAACTAACGAACTAAACAAACCAGCAACTGATTTTAATAGCATCGTGTTAAATGCCCGATGTTATCATCGGCCCTCAATAAGCTCATCGAATCACATTGAGAATTTTAAGAAATTATGTATATTTGCTGAAATTGTGCAAATTAGGGTAATTAACGAACTAATTACCGAAAATGAGTATCATATTCTTGATTACCTTCATCGATTTCTGCAAGAAAATTTTTTGACATAAAAATGATCAATAAGGCTTAAATGATACGATCAAACCCAAAAGATCTGACGGTCCTCTAAAGACCAAACTGTTAAACTTGGAAGTTGTTTTCAGTTGCAGCTGAGCTCTTGTCCTAAGGAACTCTCAGTCTAAATTTGAAAATCTGATAACTCTATCGAAAGTTAGAGAGCGAAAAAACCAACCAAACAACAACAGATTTGAGCTAGCATCTTGATAAAACCCCATCTTGATCGGTCCTTAAAATAATCTTTTAACTTCCATAGAGAACATTATAATCATATTATGATTATAGTGGCTGAGCTCCAACTTATAGAGTTGGATATTACCGGATCGGATATGTACGGTATACTTTGATCGCAAGTTTTCGCAAGCTTTTTTTGTATTAGCATTTAATCCTGCCTCTTCTCTCTCTCGTTTGCATGCAATTCTCTGGTTATCGCAATGCCAATAATCACATAGCAACAGGTATTCATTATTGGCTTATTGGTGATTATTAGACGCGCGTGTTGGTGCCACATTAAATACTCTTCTGCGTTTTTATGAGTCGTCACATACATATTATTATTACCTACATGTATCAAAAATACTTATGAAAGTAAGCTTGCATTTTGGAAGCAATGGTCAATCGAATACGTGTGGCTTAATACATGATGGTAATGTGAAATGCAATGACGACATTTCAGGTTTTTTTCCTATCATACGAAACAAAAAATGAAGGTGTAATCATGATACATGACGATAAAAAATATTCAAGGTTATCAACAACGCGTAGCTAGTTTTCAGTAAAAACACGCATATTATTATGTGAGCTCATCGTTCTAAAATTACAATGCTACATGGCAAAATGCAAGCTTCAGCTCATAGCAACAATGAAAAATGTAAAGCATCACCCCCTTAATATACATTACTATTTGCATCTACCTATACCTACAATGCACATTTGGTACATTTGCAAATGTCAATCACTTCGTTCAATATTTGTGTGATCGCAGTGATGTCAAAGTACTTATGCTGTATGGATGACGATTCTACACTGCAGTACTATTAAGGCTCATGAAATTGTGAAGCAGCATAATAAAGAATGGATGATGCTACCGAAGCTACTTTAAGGAAATCTCAGAATGTTGATATCAAAGCATACAATAACGCTAAAGAAATATCAAACCGATTAGCGTTCACTTTTTAAGGAAGTTAATCACAGTTTGTTTGGTAATTTCATGTATGTATTTACAAATTACGGGTTGCTATATTACATATATGGCCCATTTAATTTTTCTCGCTGTAAGTTGGACACATTCTGATATTGAAACACAAAGTCTTTTCTTGTATATTTACCGGAACCGGATTCTTATAATGTACATTGCTCTAGTACCATAGCATAAAAAACTTCATTTTCCACCTTAAGGAACTACAAATCAGCCGACGAAATGCAACAAAGACGCCAATATCCACTCATTTTTCATCAGCAATTAAACACGAACATGAAAAAAGCAACGTGTTCTCAAGGTAGTGAGAAACTTCCGATAATGTAATTACTTTGGTGGTACATTGACATTGATAATGGACAATTGACAATAAATAATGTTTCCTCTCCTGTACTAGTACGCATCATTTTAGCTTGATTTTTTTTCTTCATTTTTTTGCATTTTGCATGCAATCTACAATTCAATAGGTAATGTATACAGCATGAGTACAAATGCAAATGCATGGGGTCTGGAGTGCATACTCCATGCAATTTGCATTCATCTTGGCAAAAAGCGCTAATAGCTTTTCTAGTGGGAAGATGGTAATAAAATTTCTTCTGATGAGATATATTCTTTTTGGCTTAGTTGTAATTTATTTTGTGGTTTAGTTTGTATCTACTTTACATTATACCTTTATGTGGTGACGACGTCAGTTAAAAAACAACTATTTGTTGCTGTTCCCCTAATATGTATTTTATAAACGATTATAGTTATCAGATGTACAAATACAAGTCGTTAAAAATATTGTTTATGAATTCCTTTTTATATGTAGTAAATACGTAGTTTTGATATTTTTTTTACTAATTTCATACTAGTAAAAGATGGCATGAAGCATGAATTCCAAAAGATTTATGTAAGCTCATGATGTTTATTGAAAAGAACCAAAAAATTAAAATACACTTAATTAAAATATACTATGTGATCTTATCTATCATACCCATGAAAAACTGAATGAAAAAATATGAATCTGGTGAAAAGGCCCACACATATTTTATGGTGAGACATCCGGTTTACGAATTCAAAAAACAGTACTATATTAGGCTGTAGGTCGTTTCTAATAGTTTGAACGATCATTAAATATTGGCCCATTTGAGAGGGGTAAAACAATAATTTAATCAATGAAGTACATATGTACTGCAGTAAAATTATAAACGACTGCTTACTTTTGATTTCTTCAATTTATGGTGTGTTGTTTGACCATCTTCATATTCTTCATATGAAAAGTAAAAGTGGACAAGCAGAGTGTCAAATCAGTACAGTGCCCTAATTATTTTCATACAAAAAATATTTATTGCATACATATTTCCAGAACAAAATTAGTACTATGTTCGTTATATTAATGTCATCACATTTAAACGTATTATGAAACGTGTACTATCCAGTCACTTCAGCATAAAAAATGTTTTCATGTGTCTAATTTGTGCATCTTANTACTATGTTCGTTATATTAATGTCATCACATTTAAACGTATTATGAAACGTGTACTATCCAGTCACTTCAGCATAAAAAATGTTTTCATGTGTCTAATTTGTGCATCTTAGGTTGCGTAATCACATAAAGAATTTCGTCAAGCATCTATAAAAAGATTAGTTGTATATATGTCGTCACTGTATGTCACTTCTATAAATATATTTTGCAAAATCATGCTAGAATTAAACAATGCGAACATGTAAAAAAAAAATCTCGGTCCCTATGTCCGTGAACTAGAGGAGATTTGAATGGCTTTCTTTTTTAAATTTCAATCGATTTAGGCAAAACGAGATGAACATCAAGATGTGAACAAATGGTAAATTTGCCACGATGATTAGCAATATGACATCTTTTTAAAATCAAAATTTGCTACTCGGGACATTGGCTTAATATTTCGTTATATCGTCTTCGCGGTTTATTCAAGCTACAAACATTTTTCAATTTGTTGACAAGGGGAGTTTTCTGGTTACGGTGGAAGCAGATAAAAGGTTGGTAAATCCATTATTACGCCACTCTTTACTTTTACTTCTGGGAATAAAATACTGAGATGTTGGATGTAAGCAAGATTTGATAATAGAATATAAACACAAATTGTGTTACACAATGCAACGGTAATGCATAAAAGTTACCTTTTACAAAAGAAACATTTTGAGCAAGTCACAGTCACAAATCCACGAATAATGTGTGCAATTGTAGAAAGCATAACCAACCGTACACCAGAAAAACTCAATTACATAAAAACGATGGGAAATTAAATACTTTTGTATTATGTCCACTACAAACTGTTACGTAGCAGTGTAACAGCTATTATAAGGCTTTTGTTGTGTCTGTATGCGCGATGACTTCAGAACGGATTATCAAAACTACTTCAAATTCGGTATATATGCATTAGAGCTTAGCCTATTGATTTGCAGCCCTGCACCTCCAAATTGGAGAGAGTTATTGATGTAATTGATGTTTTACCTTTAACCTATATAGCAAGTGATGTATCATTCGATTCACTCACAACTACGTATTTACAAGTCTTACAGCTTTATTTAATTATAATTGTTAGCATCCCGCTATTTTTACGAATAAGCAAAGTATTTGGAAAAGTATAGAAATTGTTCTATTTTATAAAACTGCAAACAAGTAGTTATATTTATTTCTATAAATATTGACTCAGATAAGCAACTTATATTTATAGAATTAGGCTGTAAAAATATTAGGAGATTTTGGTGTCAATTCCTGGCTAAGTACTGAATAATTCCTTCTGGTAATCTAATTACAACAATAAAGAAAAAATAAAGAAACAAGTCCTGTTAATACGTAGAGCTGTGAGTAGAGTTGTCGCGGGAGCTGAAAATATGTTTTTTGATTGCTTTCGAATGATATGTTACATACTTGCTATGTCATTAATGAAAACAATTCAGGCACCTGCAAGGTGAATTCAAAATTGAACCCTTTTCATTTGTTACTTGTCGATAGCTTTCGAATAATATGTCACTTGGTATAGGTTAAAGTAAAAAAAAAAATTCTACCGTAACTCCCCCGGGGGATGAGCGGGAGGGGAGCTGAAAGTCAAAAATGTTCGGGGTTAAGGCCTCTAATGCTATATACACAATTTGGATAAGTCTTAATCGTGCGGACACACACTGACAACCTGTAATTCATGTAATTCATTTCTACGCTGTGGCACACTTCCGTAATAATACCATTAAGAGTACTTTGACATCTATACGCTTCTCGTTTTTGCATATTACTTTAAGAGTACACGAAATTTCATAGGCATTTAGGAAGAAATGTTTATCTGCGACAATATGATACTCAAATTTTACATAGATGTAGTGCATTTAAGTATTGTTGGTGGAAATTATGGAATAAAATTTGAATAACATTTAACATATGATATGATATGATGACATATTTATGTGATAAATTATCACTGATAAATGGTTCCGCGTTTGCGGTACTCGGAAAGCCACGCCTATGATGAGAAAATCCAAAATGTATGCATTATGTTTATTATGCATGACTTTCATGGTTGTTGTATCCCCATTTCCCATCATTCGTGCATCCACATCCAATCACCAATAATGTGCTTGTGACATCTTTGGCTCCCCATTGCTTTCACTCTCGCAAATTATCATTTTTTTGCGGAAACATCCATTATGTGGTAACAACAACTGAAATAGTCGTCATCATCATTGTAATATATTTTGAGCTCTTGATTTTTTATTCTCACTCTATTGTTAGTTTCACACTTCGTTAAAATTATACAAATATTTAAATACTAGCAATATTTTCACGGCCATTATTTAAAATACCTACCTATTACACATTGCATAACGTAGCACACAAATTAGATGCGAATAAAAATAAAATATATATTTCAAAGTACTGTATGTTTTTCACTAATTCCAACTAATCATGATGTATGTATGTACATATATAACGTGAATGCATTTTTCAAAAATTTTCTCGACAAAATTGATATTTCCTTTCCAAATTTCATAATTGATATGTTCATCCCCTTGCACTTTGCAGCACTGAGCGTTGCTTTCAGCGTCGTTAAAAACCTTACAATGCCAAAAAATTGTCATGTCATTGCCCAGGTTTTGTCATATGTATATCACCTTAGCATTCAAAGCAGGTTTTTATAACTCATAATTGCTGTATATCTTATGATTACAAAAGAGTTGCTAAACTGATCAAATATATATAGATATGCATAATTATTATTCTATACAAATATTATAATAATTTAGTTTATGATACATTTTTCTTGTTATGCGTTGACTAGATGTTAAGAATTAATACTGTTATTAAAATTATTATATCCCCCTTTCCAGCACTGATCTTTGAAAAATAAAAGGAATTATACTTAGAATAACAATTGGTATTGTTAAGTTTGCCTCCTCGTTGTAAATAATGTCTCAGTTTTTAACTGGGACAGGGAGGGGTAACGGGTTCACTGACAAAATCACAGCCGAGGAGTATATGTAAAATTGGTATATAACTTGGGTACGTAAGTAACGGGCAATAATCTGTTAAAAATTAGGATAACATACATGTGGGAATAAATAGATGGATGTTAAAACTTTCTTCACCGTCGTCATGGCAAGCTTAATAATATATTGCATTCGGTTATCAATCATAGCTCTCCAGCTCTACACTACACAGTATTATGTAGATCAATTACGCATGACACTATGATACCCCCGCAGATTCGTAAAACTATATCTAATGAAAAATTAAATGTGAAATAACTAGAAAACTCTGAATAATAGACATTTTTCAGTGCGTCGCTAATATGCATGCATATAACATGTGCGTAGTTGCTTCTATTTGTATTACTGATTACTACTATTACATATTACGAATTCCAAATTTACTTCACTTTTTATTTCAAATGTGCATATTAGTTTTCGCGTGACTGTAATCACTAACTTTTGTAACCTTCTTAAAATGTGTATAGCTATTTCTTCAGCTCCCAATAACTAATTTTAATCAGGATCTTAAACGCGTTTATTGTGTTCCTCTTTACAATGCAATGTCAAGTGTCTTAGTGTTTGACCCATGTTCTTCATATTGGTACAGCTGTAATATACAGCTGCCGTCAGTCAGAAATGCTAGGCATTATGGTGTTATTTTTTCCGTATTGCCTTTAGAACCCATTCGACCCCCTCCTGTCATTAAAAACCATTTCGTAATATTTCAATAAATTTGTTGCTATCAAATATATTATGCATTAAATTTGGAGTAAAATAAGAACTTACACGAACGCCTTCACCAGTCGCAGCAGAGCAACCCTGAATCTGCCACGCTCTGTCACGGACCGTATGAAGGTTAAGAGCTCTCGCAATATCGGCAGTGGTGGCGGCGTCAGCTAGATCTTGTTTATTTGCGAAGACAATCAAGGGCACGCCAGACATTTTTTCATCTTCCAGAAGATCAAACAAGATCTCACCGGACTCCGCAAGTCGCTTACGATCGGCACTGTCTATTACGTATATCTGACAAATACAATGAATATAGTGATTATGATATGGAGAGTTCACGGTAACAGTGAATGTGGATGAACATAGTGAGGTTAGTAAAAGTCCTCATGAATGATTTATCATTGTACACAAGAATTGCAAGAATTTATGAGCTTACAAGTGCGTCCGCATTTTCTAGGTAATTTGTCCAATAAGGCCGAATATTTCTTTGACCTCCTACATCCCATACATTGAGCCTGAAGCCACTGTCGGTCTGTACCGTTTTTACATTGAAACCTCGCGTTGGACTTGTTTTCATGTGATCGTCCGTTTCATTTGCCAGCATTTTTAACAAAGTCGTTTTCCCGGCATTGTCAAGACCAAGAAGTAAAATGCGAAACTGTGCGACCCCACTGTTGGCAGAGGTGTGCACTGCCAACTTTCTCAATAATGATAGCAGACCCTGTATTTAAAGTAAAATATTCAAAAGTTGTTACAGTTAAAAAATAATGCGTTTGGAGATGAGAGATAACTTAAATTTAATAAAGTATGCATGATACTTACCATTTTTAATTTATTCACGATTACCCCTTCTTAGTACTAGTATACAACCAATACTGTTAAATCTTGATAAAATACAAATTTGTGAATATAATTTGGATTTTCGTACTAAAGTGGGTAAATTCAAAGTTTATTATGTATAATATCCTTCACACATTGATTTAACTTTTTAATCTATTGAACATTTAGAACTTATGTAAATGTAATTTAAGAAATCCCTTTCACTATTGTAATACGACGCACTGGACCATTGCTCGTCTGCATGACTTTGATCTTTCTTTGATCAAACTACAGGAAATTTTTGTTATTATTGTAATCACTTGTGCAAGGAGTTTTGGTATCTCTAATTATGACTCGATATGATAATATAAAGGTATGGACATGAGTTGAGTTAGTTGGGTGTCTCATATATATTTATTTATATATGTGTACGTATGTATGTATGTTCGATTATCATAATGGATATGGGAAATGACGAACGAGGGGCACTTGTATACTTTGGAGAATTGACTAATCCATTTTGTTTACTAAAAACGATATGGTCACCATGGACACCCAACATAATAGTCCTCCCCTCCGTTGATTTTTTTCCAGCAATTGTAACCCGTTCCTCTACTGATGGAGTCCGCATGGAACGGTTTCTATGACCACCGCTATGACTTGCCACCTTTTTCATACACACATAACAGCGAAGGATAAGCCAGTATTGCAAGCTAGCTCGAACTGATACGAATGCTAACATTTTACTCCCACTTGTCGAAAAGTCATTTACGGGTTTGTCATAATAGCATGCCAGTTCAGTTTTACATGACTGCAAACAAATGTTGACGAGCTTGTTTTCAACCTGCGTATACAATATACAACATACAACACTCCATCGTATTGTAATTGTATAATGCCAGACATTCATTTCGGTGATCTTCGTTATAAATACTACTAGATTATTGTGTTGCCCAATTCGTGATGTGGTGTTTGGGACGGCTGATCCTCATCAATAATATTAGTTGACCTTGATTTCTCATTTCAAAGCTTAAAAACTCTCCAGTCTCAGATTCAACTTACATGATAGTGGTCGGGACGGGAGTAGTTTACATGATTTATCTTAATGGGCGAGTGTCAACGAGAGAAATAAAATAAAGCTTTGGTCCGAGCTCACCTACCTTCACGTCACGTCTTTTCCGAGCAGTCTGATTTATGATTTTAGACTACCATAGTATTAGGTACTATTAATGTGTATATCGTGTGTGTGTGTGTGTGCGTTGTAAACGATGACTCATGTAGGAAGAAGCACCTATATAGTAATTTAAAGAATTAAATACGTTAGTCAGAGTACACGAAACGTGGACAACGAAGCAGACAAATGAATTTTGAATAAAAACACCTGAAAGTTACTCGCGACTTCGACTGGCTTACTTAACGAGGTAAAAAAAATCGCTAATATTTTATTCATTAAGTTTTAATTAACTTAAAAATGAAAATAATATATCAACTCATGCATAGTGAGATTTATGGTTAAGCCATTTATTCATTGAAATATGATGCTTTGTTTGCTTGAAGAAGATGAATAGAGTAATGTCAATATGAATGCGTAAATGTACAGCATATGGAATAATAACTATGTAGTGTTGGGGGTTATATAAACGGTATTTTGCTTTGATTTGTTTAAAATTCAATCAATTTTGAATGTACATACTTTAAAAGATCAGTCATTTCATGAACATAATTTTAATTCTTTGTCGTCTTATAGTTCGACGCTTATGTTATGAGAAAAGGAGTATAAGTTTTACTCTGTTAATTACCTTTACAAACTAAAACTTGTCCCCAGACTGGAGATATGTGAGTAGAAATTGTCGAAATGTCATCAGTACAATGTCTTCCTTCTTCTTTTATCAATATCAATGGATAAAATAAATTAACGCCATATACACTTATTAGTCTTGTACTAGCTTCATAATTAAATTATTGGACATTTTTTTCATTTTGTATTTCAATGCACACTGACGAATATAATTAATATTAAAATGTTAAAACAGTTCGAAATGAACCTTATCTAGGGCAGTAGACGTACAAAAAACACATCACTTTGCACTACAAATGACGCATTATATAATTACAATATTTATACATAAACTGGCTCGATTAAATGACATGCTGTTTTACATCTTACAGGGAGATTTATCGAACACATTATTTTATAATGTTTGTATAAAAATAACAAAAAGGACACAGTTAACGGTTTGCATGGTAGCATTAAAAAAATCAATTGTACCTACTACTGTACTGCAGAATGAGTAATTACACGATGAATTGTTTGCTTTAAACACGTTATACATATAGTTTAAAAACAATAACTATTAGACAATAAAACATTGTTTCATTTTTTTTAAATTCCTGGCCTACGATCTGGTGGAGCTCATGCTTGGATATATATATATTAATAGTATTAAAAACGTTCCAATGCACCAACACGTGCTGACAACTATGTATGTATTAAAGTATCTGAGTTTGACACGAACATGCGGCGAAAATAAATCGATGATTTATCAGCATCAATAGACAGTACTAACGTGCAGGCTTTGGAGAGTGATTTTGTTTATTGATAATGGATTGCGGACTTCCCAACACGATTTCACACTGGAAAAAATTACATTTAAATAATTCAGAATTTTCCCGAACATGTAAAGTATATCATATAACTCATGAGTTCATCATCATTACCTTTTCTAACGCATACTTCAGTCGTGCACCTAAATCCTCCGAGTATCCATTCTCCTTCAAGGAACTCAGCTTGAAAGTACGCATGATTCGGCTAGGTCCTCCAATTGTTGAAACCGCGCCAAGAAGTGGACAGAGAATCATTTTGGTGTGATCACGGAAGTTGTTGATTTGCATGGTTCCATTGCTGAGAATCATGACAACAGCTCGTGAAGTTCTAAACCACGTCCACATGTTTGGCAATCTGGGGATGCAGTTTGTGTTTGGGGGAGTCTTTCCTCCAGTTGACTAAATTGAATTTCCCAGACGAGTGTTATTATATTGTTCACAATGTTCGCGTGCACGAACGCATCATTTGTAAGTATGTAATGTATCACAAAGAGGTGTGAGGTAAATTACCTTTAGAGCATTGGGCATGAAGAAGGGTCCTCGCTGTCGTCTACAATAAAGACGTAAAATAACTTCAGATTTCCATGAATAGGTATTATGGACATCGTATATTCTCAAGAGTGTTTACCATCAATATTAGGTAAAGATTTGAATGGACCCTTTCCTTGAAGAGTTTCAGTAAGATGAGTTCGCATGGTTTGGATGAGATCCATGATGTCTGCACTACTCATCTCGTAACCTTGCTCCATGGAGTTGTTCAAGCCAGGCACTTTAGCCGAATTTTTAGGACGATTATTGTTAGGGGAGCCCCTAGGATTGTGCTCCACCAATGGTCTCTTTGAAGATGAACTACTTGGAAGGGCTGGTCGCTGCAAGTTTGCACGTTCGAATCTTGGAGCAGTTGTTAAACAAGACACAGGAAGTGACGATGGAATGAAGCCTGTGTGTATTACAAGTAAAATTTGCTGGTAATAATATTCATAAACCTACGGTGCATTAGATAGAGTTAAAGCATACTGCATTATGTAACTTTGCTTTGCTTACTTTGCGTGAGAAATTCATGCTGTAGAATCTGCTTAGCAGTGGGACGAAGGGATGGTTCCACTTGAAGCATTTTCGTAATTAAACTTCTGGCTCCGTTGCCTACTCGACTTGTGGGCAAATGATAATCTCCTCGGCGAATTTTGGCGTATGTATCACGCAGAGAATTAGTTTCGAATGGAGGTTTGCCCACCAACAATGTGTACCTATGGGAGCACACAATAGTCGAAAACGTAGGAGTCATAAAAATAACAATGTAACAAAGTGAAAATTCATAAACACTCCATAACTCTGATTTCTACTCACAAGATGCATCCAATAGACCATATGTCAACCTCATAGCTGTGGCCTCGCTTGGCGAGAACTTCGGGGGCGATGTAATTAGGGGTTCCGCAAAGCGTTCTACAAAATTCATAACAGATAAATATACACGTGTACAAACTTTAAATACAAGTT
Organism: Zhuqinia jingwanae; assembly: GCA_027744095.1. Taxonomy (NCBI): domain Eukaryota; kingdom Metazoa; phylum Arthropoda; class Collembola; order Entomobryomorpha; family Paronellidae; genus Zhuqinia; species Zhuqinia jingwanae. The sequence continues at coordinate 24,838 of JAHZNC010001011.1, forward strand.
CAAGATATTAACATACATTATGCTGACATTTCAAAACCTACTTTTTGCGTTCTCCTTCGAACTGAATATTCGTCGCTAGACCAAAATCTCCGATTTTAAGTTCCATATTATCATTAATAAAAATGTTGCCAAGCTTAAGATCACGATGAATAATACTTCTTTCTTCGTGTAAGTATAAAACGGCTAATGTAAGCTGGCGAAGAAAATACCGAGCTTCGTGTTCAGTAATTACTCTCCTTCGCTTTTGAAGTTCCATTAAGCTCTGTTATGTCAAGAAAGTCATTATCAATTACGTTTCTTCTTCAAACTTTTTAATTGTCTGTATAACAAAATCGTGTCAGAGGCGCATACTCATACCTTTTTGGCACATAATTCTAATACAATGTATACATTGTTGTCGTCCTCAAAATACGAGTAAAAGTCCACAATGAAATCATGCTTGAGGTCACGATGAATGGTGATTTCCTGTGAGAAAAATAAAGACCAATAAAAAAATCGTTGCAAATTACCCAACACGATACACATTAACTGATTGTGAGCTTGTGGTTAATTTACTTTACACGTATTGGAATTGTGTATTTGTATAAGGCATTGATACAGGGGTATGACAACATTTTTGGCTGACTGATTGACCTATCTATTTTCAGATGGATTCATTGCATTATTGTAGACTGGCAAATTCTGAATTTTTTTCATAACCGCAACCTATCATGCAAAAGTATCGATTTTCCCAATGTTGTATGTAATATAGCGTTACATGGAAATATGGAAAACACTTTCATATCGGAGAGACTTCAATTCTCCGTACCCTCGTCTCGTCTATCATGGTTGTTATTTTTAACGTCATGATATATGTTTCTGAAATAAGGGGAAGTTGGAGGTGGCATGCAATGCAACATGACGTATATTATGTATGTTACTACGAAACAACCAAGAAAGAAGTAAGCAAAACGAATGTTCGTGCGGTTGGCGTTTATGAAATTTATATTATTAGCTTTCCCTGCAAACTTTTATGTGATGAATGTTTCTCATTGATGGATATGGATATTACTGACATGTAGAGAGGGATACTTTTTGTTTGCAACTAAAATGACAGACATTTTGTTGTCAAGTAGCTAAGGAAAC
>JAHZNC010001012.1:0-18733 GCA_027744095.1 Zhuqinia jingwanae
GTAGTTGTGATGATGAGCAAGAAACGTGATCGTTTTATACTAATAATAATAGGACTGGAAAAAGTATATTAGGCATGTATTATTATTATTATTATTATTATTATTATTATTATTATTATGAAATATAATATAAATATACTACGAAAAATCATACCCTATTCCGTCCGGGGTTCAAGTTTTCGATTCAAAAGAAAATGCGACTTTGCTTATCAGATCACAACGTGTACGAGGATGACGCAGAGACTGACAAGGGGGTTTAGTTTAGACTTTTAAAAAACCAGCTTAAAAGAAGAAGGAAGAGCTGCATTAACAGGTTGGATCTCTGAGATCTTCTTAATACTGTCAGCTTAGTAAGCTGTTGCGATGTTGTTTTTGCTTGAGAAGGACGGCAAAGAAAACGGGAACAGATTTTTAGGGATTGTTTCATTTGTACTTCGGAAGAAGACGATGATGCTGATGATGATGGTAAAAAAAGAAGTGAGAATTATAAACGTGATCTCTCTAGAGAAAGCACAGGAAAAGGATGCTCACTGGGTTTGGGTTCTATGAACACACGGTTCCGTGGGATGTGCGTGTAAATTTTTTATCCCTTTTTTATGCGTTGCAAGATGAGATGTGAATTGAAGACAAAAATAAACTTGTTATCATCATCAACACAGAGCGCAATACACACACGCCACCATTCATTCGTTTTTTTAAACCGTTAACTACATTTTGTTTATAATACAATACAAAATTATTCTAAAAAGCATAAAAAAGGAGCTTTTAGGGTAGCGGTGGTGGTAGAGGAGCAAAAACGGGATATATGATGGTAATGAGGAAAAAGATGATGATGCGCATCATCACTATCATCATCATCATCATCATCATCCATTTTTAAGATGCGGAACTACGAAGCGTCAGTAAAGACATTATTATGCAAATCAGCTTGCTTTGTTTTAATGTAATAATTTTAGGAAATGTGTGCTACCGCTATGTGTATTGCACGTTACGGGATATATACCGGAGTTTCGTTTGGGAAACGGTGCTCTCTTTCTCTATGTCTGTGTCTCGCACTCTCTTTTAGGTTATTTTAATGATGATGAAATGGATTTTGTTTTGCTTAGCAGCTTAAAAGAGAAAACGGGAACCACTACGGGACAAGGGATAAACTTCTTCTTCATCGTCTAAAATTTCACAATGATAATAATTAACAATCATATTAATTAAAATGGGTTTCTTCCGCCTTTGCATTTTGCGTCGAGGCCTTTTTCTCTGCTAAAAAAAATATGATGGGATGGAGGAGAATGAGAATGTATGTAGTAGCAAAGTAATAAGATGAATTGTGTGAGTAATCTGAGATAACCAGGAAGGAAATGGGATGAATGGCTTAGCAAATGAGATGAACAGATGCCGCTTTAATGGAAATAGTTATTCTGGAGAGATGTTAGATGCAATGGAGGAATGGAATGCAATGTATATAAATAAAAAGAGATGAGATGTGAGATGCACTTTGGTACTTTGAAAACTTTTTGCATAATATTAAATATCTGTCTGATGATGATGATGGAGAGTTGTGGCTAGAAAGTAGGAAAAAAGGGTGTGCAGGCTTGAAACTTTTGTCTTACAAATGGAAACTCATGTTTTTACATATTATATATGTATTTTACATGTAACGGTATTTTTTGTTGAATGATGATGCATTGATGATTTTCAAATGGATTTCATTGAATTGAATTTCTCTGCTGCTGAGAGACTTGGAATCGAATAATAGTAAGCAACAAAAGTCATCTGGAGAGAATTTGAGAGAAAGCACCAGGGCATTTGCGGCTGGGGATATACAAACATACCTATATATGCTTTTGGTATGGAAGGGAGACATCTACCTACATATTTTTATTATACATCTGTCTTCATGTATGGCTTGGTGAGGGGCATTGACTCATTGACTGTTATATAAAAGCCATTGGAACAAATTAGTCGTTGAGTAATTAAAACGAGAGAGAAAGGAGAACGGGAGAGTTGAGTGCAGTTATTACTGTGTGCTATACTCTCTTATTCTGTTTTCTCCGGAATCAAGTTAAGTGCTCAAAATGGAATTACTTTTCCAGACCGTTGTCCTTTAGCTTTAGCTGCTCTCTGGGGAGCAGCTCAGGAAAATAATAATAATAAGATGATATAGTTTTATGTTATTCATGTTGGTTGCGCTATAAGTATATTATGCGCTTTGTTGATCATGATGATGATCATGATGATGGCACATGCCAAGAGACTCGGAGGAGAAAGGAAGACACATGGAGCGCTTTATATTGTATATACCGACGTATATTATGTATAATGTATACCTGTTTATTACTGTGCGACTACCAAAATGGTCTATTGGTCACGCAGCAGTCAAGTCGTTTTGTAGTAGTAGGAGTGCGAGTGCGAAGCTAGTAGTGTCAATGAAAATGTCTTTTCTGGTGGAAGTGCTAACTGGGTAGTTTAACAAGAGAGACAATTTTATTTTAATTTTATGTGCATACCTTCACCATATAAAAACACAGGATATGTATTCTCTCTCACGTCGTTATTATTGCTTTAGAATTTCCTACCTCCTTAGAATTTCAATGACAGAATGCACTCCACTACACAAAAGACAACAAAACATACACTACATAAAATTTTAACCTTTTTTTCACTATCCAAGCTAAGCAAAGAGAGAGAGAGAGATGGAGGGAGAGAATGATGAAGGAAACTATCCTCCATGCTTTTCCTGCACAGCAGCTAAATATATAACTTCTCATCATCCTCATCATGCTTGTTAGCATTTACACGCTTACTCAGGCACACAAACTCAGAGACAGACCAATTGAAGCCTTTTTCTTTCTTTCTTTTGTTGAGTTGTTGTATCTTGCGTGATCTTGTTGATGACATAATAAGGAAAAGTGGGAATGAGTAGGAGGACTACCACCACCACTACTACTACTGCTGCTACCACTACTCAACTGAAAAGTTTTAAAAGTGTGTGTGCTCTAGTGGAAAATGATGGGACGTCTCCGTTTCCTCCGCCATTTCTCCTCATTTCCCTTTTTATCCTTTCTCTTCTTGTGTGTGCGTGTGTGTACTCCTCTCTCTCTCTTCGCTAACCAGTCTGTCTCCTCCTCTTCTTCTTCCAACAACTTCACAACCAAATTTGTTTTGTCTTTTTTTATTATATGCACTGAACATATTTACATATAGTTGTTCTGGTTTTTCTTCCCATGTAGACAAAATTGTTCTGTATTACTGTACTTTAGACAAAGATGAGTGCTCAAATATATAATAAGTAACTTTGCATCGCGGAAAATCCTTTTGAATGTTCCAGCACCACTACATAATATTCACAAGAAAGTTGTCAAGTGGAAGCAGATTTTCTGTTTTAAATGACTTCATCATCATCATCAACAACAACATCATACTAGTCAAGTCATCATCGCCTTTTTGAAATAACAAGAAAAAAGAAAAGAAGCAAACCGGCTAAAATATATATATATATATATAGAATATTATGCATTGCATACTCCCTCACTGCCACGATGAATGAGTCAGTTGAGTCGTGTGAATGAATAAAAAGGGAAAGTGTAACATAATTTTTTGAGCAAATCCCTCTCTCTCTACTCTTCACTTTTTCTTCCTCAAAAGAAACGAAAATGTCTTCAAAAGTAATGAAGATGAGTAGTAGTTTTTGTTTTGTTATATATTATTATTATAACTTATAGTATAACAGAACGTAATTTTGTGCGTATAGTAGTTTAATTTATTTTGTCGCAAAAGAAAAAGCCGAGACATTTTCCTCTGCGTTGATGACTCTCTCGAAAAAAGCAAATATGTAATTTTCTTTTATGGTAGGATCCCATCTCATCCTATCATTTCTGATTTGTGGGTGGGAGGATGCGTGTGTTATGCGTAGCAAAATGTAAAGCCCTCAATTTGTTTACAGTTTTATTTATTATGCGTTTTGTCTTTTGTCTGTACTTGTCTCGTCTCTCTTTCTCTGCGTTTTTTGTTTTCTTTTAGTTTTTATCCCGTAATTTCTTCCTATCAACTCAACCATCCAAATAAAATTTATTCGACTTTTTCTTGAAGATATCTTCTTCACTGTTTGACTTTGTCTACGCATAAATAGCTCAAACTCAACAAACGACAACTTGACTCGCAGTGCGTATTACATTACACGCTCAAGAACAAAAAAAGCTAATTTCTTAAAGTTCTTGTAAGTTTTGATAAGAAAAAGTAAAACGAAAGGGATTACTTTGTTGTCTTTTGTTTTTGATCCAAATACAAATAAAACTCGTCTTCGTGATGTAAATACATAAATCTGTATTTTTTTCCTGAATAAATTAAATCCAAAGTTGTAGCAAATAATAATTCAAATTGGGATCTATTATTGTTTACACAGATTGATGAGCTTGCTTGTACAATCGCAATCTGCTGTAATTTGCACAAAGAGACATGAGATTTAACCGCGAAAAAGCTTTCAAGTTCGAATTTTAAACATAAATTTTAGAGTCGAAAATTTAATGAGAATGCGTAATTCATGACGTGGTACTTCGGGTTCCCTCTTTTATTTCAGATTCAGATGTTGGCTTCAAATTTGCGCATGCCATAAATTCATTATTGCACAAGCTAACTTCGTAATTACTCATTTGCCAGCGGCCACTTCAAATTTCAAGTGTATGCATTATAATTATCTCAATTATACGAATAGTGCCAGGCGGCAGCCAAGAGGGATCAGCTGCCTGGCAGTTAAGTGTACTGACTGTTAGCCACTTCAAATTTCAAGTGTATGCATTATAATTATCTCAATTATACGAATAGTGCCAGGCGGCAGCCAAGAGGGATCAGCTGCCTGGCAGTTAAGTGTAGTGGCTGTTCGAAATGCGACGTGAATGGTTCCATTAAAATTTCAACAGAGGTTTTTTTTATTTTTTGTTTTTATTTGAAAAGTCCCCGCTTCTGCTTCTCTGCGCAGTTGGCTGTCACACTACTGTCTTATTATTATACAGTTTTTTATGGATCCCCTTTTCTTACCCTTCTTATTTTTCTCCATTCACAAAATTATTTAAAGGAATCCGAACCGCTAGATAGCTTTCAAAGATTTTTTTGAAAGAGAGCCAAAATGTCCTCCTCCACCACTGTCGCCGTCAGCCCCAACTCAAAAAAAAACTTTAAAGGCCATACTTTGAAATAAAGATATCTATCTTTTATTTTTTTCCTTTCTTCCTTCTTTTTTTTCTATTTCCGCTTTTCACTTTACTCCAATCCTGCTGTCTTGTCTTCCCAGCAGCAGCACAGCCAACTCTTTTTAAAAGAACCCGTGTGTGAGTGAGTGAGTGATGATCATGATGAGGTCTCCTTTGCTCCCATATCATCATTTACATTTTATAGAAAAGAAGAAGAGAGAGGAGGCAGGAAGGAAGGAACATTGATTACTACTTTAGATAACGAACAAGTCAAGTAATACAATATCATCAGTCTTCTTCCTCTTTCTCCCTTTCCCATTTCATTTTATCTGGCTCTTTTACCCGAGAATATTTCTTTTCATTACCCGAAAACTGGTTTTTTCCCAATTGAAATGGATTTGAAATTTGGAGAGATGAGCTCATTAGTGTGTGGAAAAGTATGTGCCATTCAATATAGCTTCTTATATAAAAGTAGTAATAGTAATATTGTCTGTGTAATACAAGGAGTAGGATTATTTTATTATTATTATTACTTATACTACATCTTGTCATTATAATCCTCATCTTGATTATCATTATTACTACATAATGCAACTCGATATCTCCACCAACATCCTCGTCTTGCTTTGTCAGAAAAGTTTGAGATTAGTTGTTAGCAAGTACTTTGGTGTGTTGTTAAACAAGAAATGAAAAGTTTTTTTTTAGCAAAAAGTTGAACGAGTCATCGTGGGTGGATGTTGGAGTAATAGTAATAATAATAATCAAATCATAACTGTTGTCGGCTGACATTGTTATTGCATGTAAAATTGTTTGTAACAACTTGTGATAGACGAGAGTGAAGGATTATAATTTTGTATGCAACGAAATAAAATCTTAGTTATCCAATTTTACATCAGGTTCGGTGTTGATAACAATTCAGATGGGCCCTAATATGTATCTCGCCTACAAGAGATTTTACATTGGAAATCAGTAAAGTTAAACGGGTTTGTTGTATTACAGTTTTCAAATGTGGAGACTTTTGTTACCATTTACCTCGATGCTGAGAAGTTTCTCTTCTCTTCTTTTGACTATGCGTAAGGTTATTACTAGTATTATTATTTTATTATCATTGTTATATGAGACCAATAATATATATTTACAAAAAGTTGGATAAAATTCTGTTGAAAGATGAGCGTATAGAGTTGGGAGAGATATTATATTGAATGCCATAGAAGACAAGAAGAATGAGTGAGAGAGAGATGAAAGGAGAAAATTGTCAATAAAAGATTATCTTTTGTGCAAAGGAATGTCTTTTTTTTTTCGGCAGTCATTTCATTCATTCTGTCTATATTTCTTTTCTCTGATTTCTTTGTTGAGGTGAGTCAACATTATTTTTCTTTGCTTTCAGACTTTATTCTTTGAATTGTGATAAGGATGATGCACATCAGATAAAATAAAGTTGTGTGTTTACACTGTTGTGCCGTGCGTATCATACGTGTGCCTATAAAATTATATTATATTGATGCAGCAGCGGCTTGATCCTGATCATCTTCTTGTGATTACATCAAAAACATACAAGTATGTATGTATGTACGTTCCTTTCACCGGTCATACTATATACAAAAAAATATGGTCTGATGAAAACGAAGAAACTTTTTGTTGTTTCGTATTTTGTTGTGCGCGTGTAATAAAAGATATTATTCCTAAACATAAAAAATACACCACAGATCCTCTGATCATAGTAGTTATCATGATCATCATCATCACACGAAAAAGGGAAGTCATAGTCAAGCTATTAAATGCAGCATTTCAAGCTGTACATTTTTTTTCTCCCTTCCTTATCCAAGAGAACAAGACAAAAAGAATATTGGCCCTTAGGAAGTTTTTTTCTTCTTTCATTCATTCTTTCTTTCTTCGCTTGTCTTGCACTGCCAAAAGAAGGGGAAAAGGACAGATAAAGAGAAGAAGTAGAAAAATAATAAGACGGAAAAAAACTTGAATTTTAGTTTTACTGTGTACGTACGTACATATATCCAGGCAAACTAAGAGAAAGTAGGAAGAAGAAACAGTGAGAGAGAGAGAGAGAGAGAAAGATGCAATAAATTTTATTAGCTGAACATACACCGCCAACCACCACCATCACTAGAGTTCTTGTTGTGCGGAATAGCACTAAAAATATTATACAGCGCCATATCCACAATCCTGACTAGGAAAAATGTATAAAGTAGACAGTTTCCGAAGTAGAAATGATCACGATGATGACGATGATCATCATGAGTCGTTCGTTTGTTCGTTGGGTATTTTTTTTCTTTAGTGATGATGCTGCTGCTGGTGGTGGTAGTAGCGGTGGTGGCGGCATGGATGGTTTGGATGTGTACAAAACGACGATGAACGTACATTATTAGTGTTTGCTCACGGGATTCTCTTTTGGTCTTCTGCTTCGAAAATAAAAACTTTTTTCGCTTTGTTTCCCTTCTTTTTTTTGTCTGCTTGTGTGTGTGTTTGCTTTCTCCATGCCTTGAATGATATACAAAGCATGACTTGCTACACATACATACAATACTGGAGTAAGAATAAGAGTCCCTCTGGAGTTGGCTGAGCACGAGAAGTGCATTTTTGCGTTCTTAACTGACAATAAGGGAATACGAAGATGTGGAATATTTCCGTTAATATCCGCTCTGTCCGTTCTTGTATTAGTTTCAACAAGATGGATAGATTTTTTGTTGGAGGATAAAATAAAGTTGGAATAAGAGAAAAAAAAGGAGAGAAAAGAAATAAGTAGGCATATGTACAAAAAAAGTGATAATAATAATGGTCCAGGTAGCAAAATATAATATGTGAAATGGAGATTGGGGTTTGGTATAAAAGAAGAAAGATGGAACAGAAAGCTTGTTGCTTGCGTGTGATTCCACACTATTCATTTTTTTGTAGCATATTATACTACTCGTTATCGTAATGATAATGATAATTAAGCCTTCAGAGTGACTATTGTTGGGTTGATTAAGCCGTAGAGAAGAAAAAAAGATTGTGGGATGTATTATGGCATTGATTTCAAAAGTATTAGAGTTTTTTTGTATCGTTAAAATAAAGTTAAATCATCCCATGGCTAGCCGGATGATAATAATATAAAAGTAATAATATAAAAGCATAAAGATAATAAGATTTATTATGGCAAGGCCAAATGCAGGACCTGACAGGACAAAAGAGAAGAGGAGAGAATGTGGAAAGCATAATATTAAATAATGCTATCTATTTTTATTATACCTGAGCCGGAGAGCTTATAGAAAGTGTATCTTTTTTTGAAGTATTATGTATCTGCAAAGTTTTGAGATAGGCACATGGCAAGAAAAAGTTTTTGCAAAGAGTTGATGGTGTATATGAATATTACATAATAAAAATAATATGTGTTGTAAAATGTAATATAAAATTTTAGAGTAGACAAAATATATTATACGTATTTTTTGTCCTCTATATATTTGTGTGTGACAAGTTTTTGATGAGCAGTGAGCCGGAAGAAGTGAGATGGCAGAGAATATCATTACTCGGATCGTTGGTTTGTGATAGGGAAATAATGGTTGAATGCTACACTGAATCTTTTTCTATCCTTCTGCTTTTTCTTCTTCTTGCTATCGCGAAATAAAACGAAAGACGAAGAATAATAGTAAAAAATATACATTCAAAAATACCTAACACACACACTGTGCTTTCACTCACTCAAACAATAAAAAAAAGGTTTTGAAGACATTTCTTAGTTTAGCATGCTTAGTTGGGTGGGTATTGGGTATGATGATGATATCTATGTTATATAATAATGTACCTGGTATGCGTATGTGCTTGTTAGGAATACATTATAATAGCAAAGTGGAAGATTTTGTATACTGATATGACAATGATAATGATGGCGATGACGCAGGGAAAGCTATGGTAGGTATACATAATATGAGTTTTCTTTTATGTAATTCAAGTGTATGGTAATGTATACTGTAGTAGAGATGTTTTGTAACAATTCAGCTGTACGATGAGAGAGAGAGAGAGAGAGAGAGACAGAGAGAGAGAGTGAAAGAGTCGAAGGCCACAACTAGACTGTATAACGTTTCTTCCGGAGAAATTCTGTATGAAAGGCGCTCCAGATTTTTTTGCAGTTTTTTTCTTCCTCTCTCCAACTAAAAGTTTTTTTTTGGAAAGTGTGCGCAAAATCCGGGCGTTTTCGGATCTCCCGGATTCCTTTCTTATACATACAGCAGTATATATATTTTTCCAGTGGTGAATGCTACACTATATACCTATATTACGTTTAGTAGTATAAAAAATGGAAAAGCACTTGAATCTGTGGGGTCCCAAGAATCTCTCTCTCATGCTTGTTATGAACGAGCATGTTATGTATTGGATCTTTTTTTAGCATCCACACACATACAACCCAGATAGCAAGAGAGATGTGCAATTCTAGATCCGATTTTGCGCGTCACCCTTTTTCAAAAAACGAGACAAGATAACGGGTTATAATAGTAATAATAATAACGGCAATAGCAGAAGACGCGGTATAGTGATGCTTGCTGTTTATGATGAGGACCTACACACACAATCAGCTAATATCAAATGATACGCTTATATATTTATTTTGCACGGTAGTGGGTGGTTGGTGGTGGCAGCAGTAGTAGTGGCACGATGATGCTATCATCCGGCTATCGTATATAAATAGTCTTGTAAGCTTGCAACCAAGCAGGAGATATCAAGCAAGCCAGACTTTTTCTCTCTCCCTTTCTCTATTTTTCTGAGCAGCTGGTTCTGTTCTGCCGACTGAGCTGAAGCTTGTGAGCTGAGAGATAGGAGAGAGAAAAAAGAGAGGAAGACACTGGTACTTTCACTTTGCTTTCTCGCTCTTTCCAGTCGGACGAAACTATGATACTGATTGTGAGACACAGACATACAGACAGTTCTCTCCTGTCATGGGCAGCAACACACAAGCCCAAAATGCTTATACACCTAACCTTTTTCTACTAGAATCTTCTTCTCTGCTAAAAAAAACTATAGGGAACCTTCAATGTTTTCACTCGATGAAATTCCCAACTCCTGCAAAAAACAAACTTTTTTTTTGGGTATCCTGTAGGCTGGTTTGCTTCTTTCTGGCTCCAGCAACCCGTGAACGTATACATATATTCTCACGTGTAAACCATCTCTTGTTATATAAAAGGTAGATAGAGAGAGAAAGAGATACAGGCTAAACAGACATGATAATGATACGATATATACCACACACACACACACGCATACCAATACCACCGCTCCACCATAGTTATATACACACACACTCGTATACATTCCTTGTAAAATGAGAAGATATATCTTTTTCGGGTAGCGTTTTCTTTTCATACAGTGATATATCCTGTCTGTGTGAGAGTGTCCCTCTGAGGCACAAAAACAACTCTGCTCACTTTTACAAAAACTTTTTGCTTGTGTGTATGTGTTTGCGTTATGTGTGTACATATGTATATCCATATCATCCTCGTATTACTATATATCGCTTTGCCAACTCACCTGGTCTCTAGTTTGGCCTAGCGTGGCTTTCTCTATATGCTTGAGTGAGCGGTGTTGTAAGTTGTGACTCATACTGAATTGAACTTTATATGAAACAAACAGAAATAGAGAATCTCTCTCTCTCTCTCTTTTACTATCTACAACACAAATGCATTATACAGACTTTAATGTAGTTGTATGCTAGTGTGTTTTCCTGTGGCATCATCTTTTCTCTTTTGCTTATTATATTGGATTCTTCATTTGGAACCGTGTGGTATGTGCAGAATACACAACACACACGACACACACACACACTCACATAACTATTTTCGCTAAAAGGGTTACATTGTAAATGGTGAAATGTGGATATGAGTGTGTGTGTGTGGATGTGTCTGTATGGTACAAACTTTCTTCTTTTTTTTGCTGGTCTCTGGCTCTCTCTTCCTCCTCGTTCTATACCCATCCATTCTGCAACTTTCACAATGCAAACGTTCCATACATCCCAAAATTTTCGCTCACTTTTCCCTTCTTTTTTCACCCATTTTCCTTTTCAGTCTGTGGGAAGCTTTCACTTTGAATGGAAGTGTTGTTGAATTTCTGTTCCACATACTGCTATTCATGCGGTAGTAGTACTACGCTCTAATAATAACATATATTTTTTTGCACACATACAAACAACTTTCTTTTCTTCTACTTCTTCTTCTCCCTCCTTTTTTTCTTTTTTGCCTTTTTCCTCACATGGAATTTCAATTAGTGCACTGCCACTGCTCACTGTGTTTGCTGACTTTTTTTATCCACTGCTACTGTGCATGTGGCTGAGTGAATGAAAAGTGGGAAAAATATTTAATCATGCTCTATTTACTGACAACTTATATATCTATATAAATATATACATATATATATATATAATATCTTTATATTTCTGCTGACTTTGAGAGAAAGAATAAAAGAGTCAAATAAGTGATCTGATTGAGAAGAGTGAAGAGAGGTAAAACTTTAAGGGAAAAAAAGCTTCGTATTTCATTTCCATTCCATTCTTTTTTTTATACTCCTTTTTACCACCAGACAAAATCTTTATATGACTCTATTTTATCAGACTCTACGAAGAGACTAAACACACACGCAGTTTTCTTTAGCAGATTTTACAGCAAAAAAATAAGAGGAACTTTTTTTCTCCTTTCATCTTCGTTTGTCGTTTTTTTAACCAAACCAAAACACAAGCTCCGTTTTCCTTTTGATTAATCATTCACGAAATGAAAACCATCTTTTTTCAAGGAGAAAAGAAAAAAAATCTGCTCACCTTGTGACTTTTATGTGTTTATGCAAGCAAACCTGTGTGTAACAATTTCAAGTGGTGATGGTGATGGCGGTGGTGGTTGTGTGTGTCTGTGCACTCTTGGTGTGTGATGTGATATAAAAAGCTAACTTTAAAAAAGAAGCTGAGTCAGTGAAAGTTTTGACTTTCTCTTCAGGTTTTTAATCCTATTTTGTGGAAAGAAATTAAGAGAAAAGTAGATTCTCTCTAGCTGTTTTCCTGTTTTATTTTTCTCACTCAGCCAAAAAAAAAGTCAGTCGACACGTGTGTCCGTGACTCGACCTGTTTTAGTTGGGCTGTTGTGTATGCACTCTTATATGATGAAATCATTGAACCAAAATGTAAATAGTACCAAAAATACACTGCGACTCATTTTCATGAATTAATCATTTTCTCTCTCCCTCTGCTGTCGTGTCCAGAGTCCAGCACTCTTGATTGTGTGAGTTGAGTGGAGGTATTTGTTGTTGTTGTGGTGGTGGTATAGTTGAAAATATTTCCAACCGACTCCGACAAACATTTTTTTCATTGCAAATTAATTTTGCATTTGTAATGTCTCTTTAAATATGCAAAAAACATAGCAGACAATATAAATAAGCAGAAAAGCAAACACACACACATACAGACAGATATAAAAAGTCAAGCTATTATAGTGAAAACGCACTTTTCTGTATTTTCGGAATATTTTTCCCCGGGTTTTTTTATCTGTGAGTGAAATTTTGAGAGTACTTTACGGTGATTACATTGTAATGGGACTATACAAATACATTGTCTGACCTCTACTCTCTCGCTCAGCACAAGGTAAAAAAAGTGAAGGCCAAAGGAAAAAAGAAAAAGCGCGTGTGCTGGAATGGAATGAGTTGAGTGCTCAGAGAGAGAGATAGGTCTCAGGTGTTTTTTGTTCGTGCCATAAGTATTTTATAGGGCTTGCCTACTTTGCCCTACTATAAAATATATTGGCGCATAAATATTGACTGGAATTCTCTATTCTGGAGGCTTCAGAGTCAGATGAAATGAATTTGAGCCGAAGCTCACTCCTAATTCGATGTCGCGAAGTTGGCTGTTGGACAGATAGTGTGGTTGTCAGCGCACTCCCTCCTCACCAGGATTCTACTTGCTCGCATAGTCATATTGCACAGCCTGCCGACTCGGAGCTGGATGGTAAATCCATTTTTCTATATACTATTATTATTCTTTCTTCTTCTTTTTTATATGTATTTTTTAAAAGTCCAATATTTATCTTTGTGTGGGAAAACAGACAAATCCCTTTTGATTTTATCGTTTGTTTTTACTCCCAATGTCTTCTTACCATAATGGATTCTCAGGTTTTTTTTGTGGCTGGGGACATATTGATCGACGGAGTAGNATATTGATCGACGGAGTAGGATGATCATGATGATGATGCTGGGATGATAGAATAAAAAAAGGTGAAAGAGGTTTGTAGAGAGTGATTAGATAGGTAGACGGATATGTCGGATGATTTTATCATTACATTTTCTCTCTCTCTCCGCCTTTTTCCCTTGAATTGGCTTGTCTCTTGTCATTCTCCATGTTTTTGTTCGGCTAGCGTATGTTAATAATTAGAGCGTGGTGTTGGTGATGGTTCACTTTGGGATGCGCTGTTGATGATGATAATAATAATAATGATGATATAAAAAGGATGTAGGAATCCATTTGCAAAATATATAAGAGTAATGTTTGTAAGCATACATGTTTATATACATATATGCATGTGCTCATTTGAATGAAACGAGGCGATGCTAATTAAAAGGTTCTATACACTTTCCCTATTAGCCAAACCATGGCGCAAGGATTGAGTTAAAAATATATGTTTATATATATACCTACATATTACGTGATCAAGCTTTTCTTGGTATCGCGTAATAATATCTTTTTTGCAAGAGGGGGAAGGGGTATAATTTTCCGCCATTTTACCCATTCATCAAATTCTTTATCACGACGCTGCATCGAATTAGCGATAATAACCCTGTTTTTGTGGGTCCATCCCTATCATCAGATGGATGTCGACGACCTCGTTATCTCTCTAACATTTTCCCTTTTTTAGTATCCACAAAAATTATCACATGTCCCATGACAGTTAAAGCCTAATGGTACATATAATAATGATAATTATAATCTTGTCTTGTTTTTGTGTTGCAGTTACGGTCACAATGAAGGAAACAAAGAAGGGATTATCCAGGGTTCAAAAGTTGAAAAAGCGCCTCTCTCGCAGTTTCGGTCGTTTGGGTAAGACAAAGATTTTTTTTCACTTGGCTTGTAATTTTTAAGCTTGTGTAATTTGCTGGTAGTGTTGTAGTAATGCTTATCATCATTTGTTTGTATAAAGATAAAGAAAAGAAATGCAAGTCAAAAGTAAACTACAAAAGACACAGAGAGATGAGCCAGTGTAATAGGAAAGATGTTGAAAACCGGGTTATTTTGTTACTTTTGCTATCAAGATGGCTTCCTTTTTTCCCCTTCATTATTCACATCTCTTGGTTTTCTATTAAAAAATCTTGTTACGTTGAAATGGAATTTCGCCGCATTGAGATCGATTACATTTTTTATTTTTTGTATAAAACTACTGCTCTCTAGAGCACAGAAAAGTATAAGGATTAAGGGCCACATACCAATACACAGGAACATGTAAAAGAAAATGAATGAGAATAATAAAGAACCCAGAAATTATCATAATAAATGTAACGTTATAAAATGGGATCCCACATGTATGCACTTGAAGAAAAATAATTTTACGTCTCAAAAATCTTGTTTTTATTTTATGCTGGTTTGTATTTTCCATTTAATCCAGTTTTCCCATTCATTCATCCGCAGTATTAGTCATCATCCTCAACATGGCAAATGGTACTATTATTTTTAGACTGTATGCTATATGCTGTGGTGATAATGATAACGTTTGCCGTCTTTTCATTATTTTTATATATTTTTTTAGGTGAACATTCCAATGTTACCTGCCATCCACCATACAATCATAATAATAATAAACATACATGCTGGTTTAATCTGTAGTCATTTGTAAAAGTAACACACAAAGCGTTCATAATGTAAACCTTTATCATCATTTTCACTCCTCATGTTACAACTAACGGCTACTCTGAATAGCAACAGCAGCAGGAAATATTGTAATAATAATGGTCTCATTTCTGGTCTCCCTAAATTTTAACCGCTACCACCACCACGACTACTACTGCACCAGTTTTAAAAAAAATCCCCTTTGGTTTTGATGATGGTCATCATGATGATGATGGGATGCGAAAAATCTACCAAGAGAGAAGTAGTAGGCCAAAGGTGGTGTGTATATGATGTTGTAAGTATGCATGATATGATTTTAATTGGACTTCCCCTCCTCCTCTTTTTCCGGCTGCTGCTGTTGCTGGCCCTAATAGTTTTCTCCCCTTTCACCTTTACTCCACATCCCAGAAAAATAACTATAATGAAAACACCAGCAGGTCAGGTAACAAAAGAATGAGAAAGAATGAAAACTAGGCCTTTCACTTTTCAACAAAGTATGTAAAAAACAGCACACATACAAGTGTGTCTGTCTGTCTGTCTGTCCGTCGGTCCATTTTGTTTACGAATAAACTTGGCAGAAATTTTATTATGGCACACTTTTTTTCTGGTGCCTCCTTGTGTGCGTGTTTAAGATTTTTCACCACTACTACAATAATAATAGTATTAAGTGTGTCTTATGTAGACCAAATAGTATAACCTGGCATGCTTATTTCTTCACAACTTTAACTTCATATCTATTTTACGCTTTGCAACGCAAAAGAAATGGTTGGGTACGCCCTGGGTGTTTGGGTCTCTCCACGTAAACCGTTATTTAATTGCATTTCCTCCTCTTCTTTTCTCACAAGAAATACTCTTGTTTTGGGATTTTTTTCTCCTTGAAATGAACAAAATGAAATGAGAAACGGGTGACGTGACGTTTTTTATTTCGGGGAAAAAGATAAAGAGAAAGCTCCGCTTTCATTTCACCTTTAAAAAATAATATACAGCTGCAGTCTTTAATGAAATAAGAGAATAAGTCTTTCTAAATGTATGGCGAAGTCAGTGATAGCAGTAACACGAAATTATTGCGGGCTGTGTATGTCCTCTTTCTTCTTTTTAGTCCCGAGTCCTGTGTCATGAGTGACTCCCAAGAGCAGAGTTTTTTTTACTACATGCGGCTCTCTTTTAAGACACTCTCTGATAAAAGGACATACAACAACGACATCAAATACAATTTGTTCCTGTTGACTCTCTCTTTCTCTTGTTTTTCTGTCGAGCCTGGTCTCAATTCTCATTTATACCCTTTCTTTTTTTATATATTTTTTTTGCTGCTACGTATTATTATTTTTAAAGATAGGAAATAGAAAAAAAAAGAAAATAACCCGATTAAAGAAGAAAAAAGGAACGTGCTTGCTAACTTCATGGTTGACCTTGCATGATATCGATTAGTGTGGATATAGTGTGGTGGTATGTATGGTGGCACAACATACCTCTTGTTTTTGTTTGCTACCACCACCACCGCTGCTGCTGCTGCGACTACTTTTTGCTGTTGAGTCACACACACAGTTGTATATAGCTAGCAACAAAGTTGGATTATTATTATTATTAGATATATAAGATAGACAAAAAATTTCTCCAGTTGTCGGATTGTAAAAGCTGTTCGAGAGTAGTTTCAAGGAAAAAAAGGCTGATTGTTCGACTGTGAGACATCAAAGTGAAATGAGTCTTTTTGTATTCTAAAGCCATGTTGGTTGGTATACAGTGGGAAATAAATATATGGCGTGTGTTTACTTTACTATTTACATACATGTTCACTGTTAAAAGTGATAGAAAAAACATGTATAAAAATAGCAGCAGGAAAATTAAATGAATGAAAACAGATGAAATTAATGTAAATGCACAGAAATTGTTTAATTTTGACAAGATGAAAGGAAAAAGGAGGGAAAAAAGTTGTTTTTATTAGTTTACTTGTTTCTTCTCTCTCTCTCTCAAGCTTATTTGTTTGTTGTACAGTTTACTTCACACATTCACACAAATTAGCTAAACCTTGATTCTTATTAGCTTTTTCACTATTGATGTGGTGTGTGGTACAATCTGGTTTTTTGGGGGTGGGAGGGGGCTGTAGAAAAATAATCATATACTCAAGTAATATAATTATTGGTGTAGAGCTTTTGTTTGTGATTGAAAGTCGTATAATTTTAGCACGTCGTATTTAACAAGAAAAAGTCGATTTCAAACCTTTTTTTCCATATCCAAAATGAAAAAATGTCAGGGTTAGATATATTATTGGAATACTTTTATATTCTTAGTTCTTATCATGTCACCAGCCAATTTAGTTGGAATATCAAGAAAAAGAATATACTGCCAAAAAAATTTTTTTTTGTAAAATAAGCACATCAAAAGAGAAAGAACTAACACTTTTTTTTTACAAAGAACCTCTATATTCCAAGGAGAGCGGGTTGTTTTTTGCGAGGTTGTTCACAAAAAAATCCTTGGCATTGTTGAAATGACTATGAGGACTCTTTATTAAAATGGTTACCTACATACTGCTTGCTAAATATTTACTACCTGTTTTTTTGGTTCTTTGTTACACATTGTTTATTACTCCACACTCCAAAAGTCAAGTTAACTTGACTTGACATGATAGCCTTTTGCTACTTTGTCAATGAACAAAGTAACAATAACAGCAACACTACATCACATCACATTCATGTCATACATATAAAAAAAGTAAAACCATTGTCATAAGTACAAATAGTGCATGTGCATGTATACCTATTCATGATGTCACACAAACTGATATACATTTGGTTCTGTATACCTACCTACTTTATAAAAAAAATTGCCTACAAAGCAACAACATTCCTTGACTGTTGTTTATTTCCCTTGTTATATATTTTTTTTAACCTGCTGCTTACTCATCCATTTTTTGGGGTATTTGTGCAGTTTGATATTGCATACTTTCTTTCTACACGAATGAGGATAAGTGAAGGAATGAAATGTTGGTTTGAATAGTTTTTTTTTTGGTAAAAGTGGGGGAAGGGGAATATATGGATATATTATTGGTATACGTCCCGTCACAGTCACCACCGTAGTCGTCCCTCTCTCTCTTTTCCGTTCTCCCTTCTCGTCCTGCTGCTCCTGCTCACTAATGCGTTGCGTTGTGTATCCTAATGTGTTTCGACTTGGGATTTGGTCCGTTTGGTGTTCATATAATAACTTACATAAAAAGGGGATAAAAAAGATAGTCAAGTTGTTTTTTTTGTGTGTAAGAGAATTTATACAAGAGTTGGTCTTCTTTTATAATACAATGTTGTTTTCCATGTTGCAATACTACTACTGCTTATGTATGTAGTAATGCTTGTAGTTGATGTCGTTGTCCTCTTTTTTAGTATGTATTTTGCTATTATTACAGTAAACATGCATGGAGACTATAAACATGACATCTTTCACTGGAAATGAAGTCCGCACAAAGTTTTATTTTTACTGGTGGTATGTTTGGTTTTATGAGGATTTTCATTGTTATTATACTTATTTTTTTGCTACCAGTGACACTCATGTTGTAGGTAGAGATGATGGCGCGTGTGGGGCGTAGAATAATATGTAAATGACAAAAAGTGAAAAGATGAAATGATAATAACAATACGTGGAATTGTGTTGGTAATTTTTCTTGTTGGTTGATGGTAGTAGTGAAGGAGGATGAGCATGATGATCATGATGATCATGAGCATGAAGA
>JAHZNC010001013.1:0-17964 GCA_027744095.1 Zhuqinia jingwanae
ATAAAAAATATGATATGCACCAAGAAAAAAATATATAAGGATATAGAAAAAAGAGAGATGGATGACTTTTTTCCTGGGTAATGTGAGCATTTAAAAAAATCCGTTGTCAATATCACACCAGTACACCAGACCATACACATTTTTTTATTGTGTATTATTATTATTCTCCAAAATAAAACCATGTGAAAAATAAGACGCGATTGAGAAAGATAATGGTATATGGTAAATATATGTGGCTATCAAAAAAGATGAGAGATGAGATGAGAGAAGGAAGCAAAAAAAGTCTCATGTTCATCTCTCTTTTTGTGTGTATTGTTGATTGTGATTTTTGTGTGTATCCGTATTTTATATGATGGCATGTCTCTCTCTCTCTTTCTGTCTTTTCCATCTCTGCTTTCCTTCTTCTTCTCTTTTCACGCTGGTCATCTAATATCTTCCTTTTTGAAAGACGAAGAAGACGAAGAAGAAGAGTAGCCAAAAAATCTGCGGCTGCTGCTGCCGGTGATGGCAATGGCAATTGTAAAATGCTGCTGCTGTTGTTGCTGTTGCTGCTACTCAGACTGCAAAAGAGGGTCACTGACCTAACGGGAAAAAGCCACGTCCACCATCACCACTACTACCACCACCACCACCAAAATGCACACGCATAATAATAATGCATCTAACCCAGCACCGAGATTCAGAGAGAGATTCACCTGCGACCATGGCCATCATCGTCATCATCATTTTCAAAAGAGAGAGAATTTTTGCTGCTTGTCTGTTTTTTTCTGGCTGACCAGCTAACAAAAAAAATATATTGTACATAATCGTGAAACTGATGTACAAAAAAATATTTTCATGGCATGCCAAGCCATGATGCCACAAACTCCACGACCCTGCCCAGGTCTCTTGTGTGCAATATAAAAAAGACAACAGCACACACACACACACACACGTTTATACTTGATTACTGTATACTTTACTTCGTCAGCACAAGAAAAACATGGTACATGCAACAACTTTACAAAAAGGAAGAGACATGAAAAATGCATGATACTTTTTTTCTCTCTTTTTTTGCTAAATATGTTCATAGAGTCCCAGAAGAAGAAGGAAATTATTATGAGCACACACACACATATCATTGCAACAAGTCGGATGGACAGCTAAAAAAGGTAAGAATTTGAGAGACATGGCACAGGAAGAAAAAAATATATAAATGCTTTTATTCCTGCGCAAAAAAAATCTGTGTACATAGTTTACTTTACAAGGCACGACTTTTAAATCTTCTAAAACTGCTACATGATGTGAAGAAATGCAGCAATCATGTTATTTCTTTTTTTTTGCTATTCTGTTGCAGCAGCGGTATATATTTTTCAATAAAAACCGCTGATATGATGATCATCATCATTATCATCTTGTGGTCATGCTCATGTTCCATTTTTTTTAGAGAAAAAAAGAAGATTATTTGTTCATGGTAAAAAAAAGATGATGGAATATTACACATTACGTAGCATTGTAACAGTTTTTTCGTGAATGAAAAAAAAATGCATAAAAATATTTTATTGTTATTGTCATTCTAGACTTTTCCTCTACCAGTAAAATCGGTATATTTTTTGTTGTACTTTTGCAATAATTTTTGTGTGGATGATGATTTTCAGGTTTGTAAGACAATCGCTTTTTAAAAGTAAAAATGTGCAATATCCGCAGAAGAGGAGGATGATGATGTTATGATGATACCAAAAAAACAAGCCAAATAGTGGTTGGTCCCGTCCCGTCAAGGCAGTCCAGTTCAAGAAGAAGGGCAAAGCAAGCAGGTGAGTTTTTAAAGTCAAGTCAGTGGAGAAGTAGACTGGTCCGCTTAATAATAATAATAATGCTTCTCTATGGTCTGTCCGGACTTGGTTTTGGGGTATGTTGTGGTGGTCAGACGGGACAAGTTTGTAGAAGAAAAAAAAACAAGACGCGGTGGAGAAGAATCATCTTTTTCGTCATTCATGGAAAACATTTTCGTTTACAAAGAATAAAAGTTTTTAAAAATACGGAGGATGATTTGCTGCGCATAATATTATTATTACATGATTTTTCTTGTTCTTGTTGTAAAACCTATTATTATTTAATAAGAATTATTTGTGTCAGTAGCACCAAAAAAAAAAGAGTTTTAATCAAGATTTGTTGAAATAAAAGCGCATTATTTATTTTATTTCTTTTTATCAAATCTCCCCTACTTTTTCTTTTCTTCATCCGTTTCGTAATATATTGCATTATAAAATGATAATCTCATCGTGATGATATGATGTTTGCTTTTTTGCATTATGTGCAATGCACACACACAGACAGATACTTTATGTAGCAGACATACAGACGCAACTAACAAGATTATACGTGTTTCACTACTACTTATCATAAAGCACCTACCCGCCCCACATCCTTTCCCTTCTTTTTCTACTGCTGCTGCTGCTTTCCTTTCAAATAATCCGGTTTTTCCCATTTTTATAAAAACTTGTTGCATTACATAAAAATGTACATTATGTAGTGTGTGTGTGTATATGCATTATTTGCACTTGAAAAGATAAAATAAATGAATGGAAGTGAAAAAAAAGAAAAATTAAACACGGGGAAAACTGTTGCATGCATATTTTTTTATCTCATCTTTCATTCTCATTTCTCGCCGGAGGAGGAAAGGAAGCAGATGCATTCACAGATCATCACTTTACTTTGTTTTCAATTTTCTCATTATTAATATTATGTATGCCATGGCATGGGCTTCATAATCATTATGATGGTCATGATCATCATCATCGACAGCAAAACAAGCGGGTTGGCTGTTTGAAAACAGAACAGAAATAGAATTAATGTTGGGGAGTCTACTGAGATTGGCCCACCCTTTCTTCACAACTTTTTTTTTTAAAGAGCGAGATGAATGGAAAGAAAAATGTAAAATGATTTTTTGTTGTTACTGAAGGTGTGATTGATGATGAAGAAAGACGCATACAAATAGGCATGTATGTAAGCAAAAGAACTATACTGGTCTCTGGTCCTCTCTCTCTCTCTCTTCTCCCCGTCGTCGTCGTTGGTCGGAAGGAACATGAACAATAGCTCATCTCTCATCTCCCACTGTATATGCTCTCTACTCTGTAACTACTACACATCTCTCAATACACATCTTTCATTTTTATTTCCTATTCATTGAAAATGTGAAGGGGAGAGAGATTTTGTGAAGAAGCTTCTGCGTTTGCGTTTTGACGGTTACGCCAAGTTAGGCAGTCAACCAACCACGTCACATCTAAAGAGCCCGGTTGGTTGATGCGTAGTTTTGTCCCATCCATTCAATAGCATACACACTTACACTACTAATAGCAAATTAGATAGGGAGAGACCAAGTGATTTTTATGCTTTGTCACGCCAAAGGAGTGGGAAAAGATAAATGAATAGGTTGGTATAATATGTGCATAGGTATACAATTTTTTTTTTGCATTTTTACAGAGAATAGAATACAAGCAGCGGGAGATATCTTTAGAGCAGAAAAAAAACACAGCCTAAAGCTATATAGGAGTATACCTATATATTATGTAAGCTATTTATTATAGGTTGCCCGGTAAGCGGGGTAAATTGAGAAAAAAATATATATGAGATTTTTTGTACTTACGACCAAATATCCGCATTGATAGTTCTTTCTGTCTTGATGAATCCTGTGGTGGCATCTGCAATGCCCCCTCCACTCTGAAGCTTTCCATAGTAATCATAGAGAATGCCGAAGTTTCCCGAAGGATCTTCTGGATTTCCGTTAATGTTCAACATGGCAGTAGTTGCAGCAGTCAATGGATGCTCATACGTAAAACCCAAATGGTGGCTTGCACTATGACTATTATTATTACTATTGTTATTGCTACTACTGTGATGATTTATCACGCTAGTCGCTCCACCAACATGACCAGTGGAAACGACCACGGTTGAGGAAGACGCTCCTAAGGCGGAAGATGCTAATGTTATAACACCACCGCCACCGCCGCTCTGAACTGCCACCGGTCCTTCCGTTTCAGATCCCAGTTCTGAAGACATGCGCAATAAGCCTTCTGAATAAATGGAAGGGTGATAGCTTCCGCTGTCCGTGCTGATGCTTCGTGCTAAACCAAGTAGACCAACTGACTGGTCCCCTTCTTCTTCCTCTGCGCCAACACTCCTTCGGACCAAGTCTTCAATCGTTTGTGAGTCACCACCTGGGGAGGACTCACTCACCACCAGGATCTTGACGTTCTCAATACCGTCTTGCAGATGCAGATGCTCGTCTTGCTTCAAATATCCCACTGAACTACTACTGCTCGAGCTCGGAGTTGTTTTTAACTCGGAAAATTCTTTACGCATTTATACGAACTCACTTGAAATTTTATTTTTCTCAATAGCTGTACTTAGCTGATTGATTATTTTCTCACATAGCCCCAAAGTCTTTTAAATCCAAGTTTCACTTTTTCAAGTTCATTCTCATTTTTTATTCATTCAATTATTTTTGTTGATCCACTTTGCTGCTTTTTCTTCTTCTCAAATTTCCCCTTTTCCCTAGAAAACTGGAATAGTAAACAAAACAAAAAATTAAGTCAAGTATATCTGCAAACCTGAAGTCCAGTCCAGTTTTTATTATTATTATTATTATGTATATGCTGGTGTGATGATGATCTGTAGTGGAAGCAAGTTTTACTAGTGCATAATATGCAATCTTTTTCTCTCTCTTGTGTGTGTATATTATGTTGTTGCAGTAAAATGCACTTGTTTTCTTGTAAAGCTTGTTATTATTGGTATTGCTCAAGATGAGAGAAGAGCAAGTATAGTAGTAATGGAGGAGAGGAGAGAGAGAGAGAGAGAAGTGTGCAACTTTTTGGTTTGGTTTTTTGGGAGAAAAAAGAACAAGATTGACTGGAGTTTCTCGTTTGACCAGTGTTGAGCCAGGTTAGTTTTTGGTGTTTTCTGACGCCCAGTCAGTCACCAAAACATACGCACACACTACTACTACTATACTCCTCTCTCTCTAGACAATGTGCTCAGAGAAAACTTGCGCTGGTTCTTCTCCAAATTATCTTGTATATTATTTCCACAGGTCACTGCAACACACACACACTTATATGCACCCAAAAAACAAGAAAAAAATATGCATTACCAATCATACATATAATATCATCTCAACACATAATAGTGTATCAAAACCAAAAATTATTATTTCATCATATAGCACACACACACATTACTTTGTTTTTTATATTTGGAAATCCCATTTTCTCTCTTCTGGGATGATGATTCATCATCATCATCATCATTATTTTTACCATCAAAAAATGAACAGTAATGGACATGCCCCTTTTTTCCAAATCCAGTCAAATTACCAATTTTTTCATCCACAAAAATGCAACAAAGAAGCACGTGCCATTCATTTCATTTCACAACACATTTTTATTTTCACCCAAAAACCAAAAAAATAATATTATGATTACGATTATGATCTGCTTTGCTCTTTTGACAGAGTAGTGCAGTGCAGTGTGTGTATGTAATATGCTGATGATAATCTGAACATCATGAACTGGATCATCATGATCATCATTATTACAACCTACTTGACTTGTCTCTACATTTATTATATCGTGAAGGAAAACAAGGTTGGCGGCAGTGGTGCAATATTGCTTATCTAATAAATAGACAGGTTGTTTACTTTTTTGGTGAACTTTTTTAAAAGGTGTCAAGTAAGTTTTACTTTATTTTCACCATTTTACCAAAAAAACTGCAACAAATAAAAATAAATAGACAGGTTGTTTACTTTTTTGGTGAACTTTTTTAAAAGGTGTCAAGTAAGTTTTACTTTATTTTCACCATTTTACCAAAAAAACTGCAACAAATGATTTATCTTTTCCTCAAAAAAAAACTAAAACAAAATAATATTATGTTATTACTTATATTTTACTATTAACACTATTACCACTACTGCTCCGCTTATTTTTACAAGATTCTCAACTTTCTTGTTCAAAAGTTTTTTTTCTTCAGTTGCAACAATAATGCGGCATCCTTTTAACCTGTCAATATTGATGTTTCGGTGGAGTACACACACATACACACACTCCTCACAACCACTTGCGCATCACACAATCAGCACCACAAGCAAAAAAAGAAGCAAGTAGTATATTTTTTTTCGTTATCTGTTTTACCTTTTTTTATGCTCATTATTCGTAATAATCAAGACTTATCTTAGTTTCCGATCAAACATCACTTCACTCTCTTTTCCCTCTCTCTCTCTGTTACAAATGCAAAAGATGATGCGCATCCTACACCTCTTCTAACTCATCTTTAAAAAAAACTAACTATATACATTATATGATGACGATGATGCACTCTTCTCGCATTCTTCTCCATTTCTCTCGCTCTTTCTCTCTTCATCATCTTCTAGACATTGTGCTTGTAATATTCTATCATATCATTCCGACATATCTTGATGATTTGTGAACCTTATTAGTGGATGAAATCTTGTTGGCTTCTGTGTAGCTCCCTCATTTTCTTCATCAGGAGCAGGAGCAGTGAATCAACAACAAAAAAATCCTACATCCGATTATATACATTTTTTTCCTTGTGTTTATTTCCATTTTTATAGTAAAATATATATACACACAATGAATCTTTTAGAGAACCATGTAAGAAAAATCTCACTGTCTTTTTTTTGGTTCATTAAAAACATCTCAAAAGTGGTGGTGGTGGTGGTGATATTATGATGGTGGTAGCAATATAATCCACATATTCTTTTTTTTGCCCAAAGCCAATATTATATTCTAACCTTCTCCTCCTTATTTTTTTCTTTTGAAAATGCATACCACCGTAATACCAACGTAATAACAATCAAAAAGATGACCGTTGTGGCTACTACTGCAACTACTCTACTACTTATTGTTAGAGAAGAAGAAAAAATTTGCCACATGATGAAAATGAGGTTGTGAAACTAAAAAGGATGATAAAAGATGAGAATGATGATGATGAACCTTAATCCATTCGCTACGGGAGCATCTCATCTCTCTCTGCATCATCAGCCCAGAAGCCTTAAAACATTTTCTCAGGGAGCGATTTGAAACCGTTTTCTCAAAAAAAATACTCCCAAAAAACAAAATATCGTTTACGAAAAAAAGAAGGGATTGAACAAGTATCACATTTTTAATATGCATGCAGCACATAATCTGAGAAAAAAAAAGATGATGCATGTCGTATTATCTGTATGTATTTATATGTGTATGTATGTAGGTATGCATATATATGCCCGCAAGTATTTAGGTAGTCTCTGAGGTTAATACTTTTAGAAGAAGAAGAGGAATATCATCATATTAGTTTTATAAAGTTTAGACGTTATTTTCCTCTTATATCTCAAAACACAGTTTACAATACTTTTTTTGTTCTTTTTTGGGCGTGGTCCATTTCATCTTCTTTCTTTGTCGTGTGGTATTCTTTTTAAAAAAGAAGAGGTTATTTCATAGCATTTTTTTTCTGTTGATGATGCTCTTTTTTGGCTTTAAAAAGTCAATGCCAATGTCAAGTATAAAAAACACAGATTATTATTATTATAACTATTACAGAGCTTCTATTTCTCTCTGTTATTTCTGTTGATGATGCTCTTTTTTGGCTTTAAAAAGTCAATGCCAATGTCAAGTATAAAAAACACAGATTATTATTATTATAACTATTACAGAGCTTCTATTTTTCTCTGTTTGTCTTATTGCCTTGTTTACTTGTATTTAAAAATTAAGTGCATAATATATATCTGTATAATATATATATAAACAAAAAAGTGCATTTTTATAGGGGGTTTTATGGGCATGATGATTAAAATTTACCGCAAAAGAATAATACACAAAAATCCTTGTTATATTATGGCTGCATAAACTTATTTTTGATTGTTTGTTTGTCATTCATCGTTTAGAGGAGGGTATTGTTGTTGTTATTATTATTATGTAAGTGCAGTACATAAAAATAATGNCTTATTTTTGATTGTTTGTTTGTCATTCATCGTTTAGAGGAGGGTATTGTTGTTGTTGTTATTATTATTATGTAAGTGCAGTACATAAAAATAATGACAAGGAAAGAAACTAAAGTTTGATGTGTTTGGAATGCCGAGAGTTAAACAAACAAACAAAAAATACTTAAGGGAATGTTTGACACGGCATAAAAAATGTAAGGAAGGCTATGACGGATCAGAGTTCTTTCCGTTTGTTGAAAGTATTCTTCGTAAAAAGTATTTGTAGTGCATGTTCAATGACTATATTTAAAAATAAAGTCGCAAAAAAATGAGTAAAACCTAAGATTAGTCGCGTGTAATAGTTGGGATGTAAAACGTGATGCAACTAGTAAGAGAATCAAATAATGTATTAAATGTTATATCGTGAAAAGACAAATTTAATGATTATTACTACATATTATAGAAAAGCACACAGTGAATTGTCTTATTAAGGTTAAAATTATATATTTTTTGTCGAAGTATATTGAGCAAATAGCACTAACACGACTGTGATAATGATGAAATAAAGCCAAACGAAAAAAAATCAAGTACAGTGAAAAGCAGCAGAGATATGATGATGATGATGAGTGAATGAGTGACCAAATTGCTTTTCCCTAGCATTTGCTTTTTGATAGCAATAAAAACTCCGCCAATAAAAAACAACAATGCAATTTGCTCCCTTTAAAGTATTTGAACTCTTTTCTCTCTGAATTGCTATATTAACTGCTCCTTCCAAAAAAAACTCAAGTATACCTATTTAATATAATACGCGGCAACACGTATGTATATAAGTAGGTATATGTAATGCTCTAAAAAAGTCAGTTTTTGGCTTGAGTCTCACATCATCAAAAAACATCACTTTACCGTCAAAAATGTCCTTTTTTATACTCTCTGCCATCATCACGGTCATTTTAAAAACAAAATAATAATAATAATCATAATGGCAATAATCGTAACCATTATACGTTAACATGGTATATTTTATAGAGTTTGGTGAGTAGTGGTAGTAGGTGTTGGGATGATGATCATGATGATGATGAGAATGAGCAAAGTAAAGTGAAGAAGAGTGCAAAAATGATTATGACATGATGAAAAAACATTATTTGCCATCATCATCAACTCAACACATCATCAAACATATAACACACAGAAAACTTTGTAAGCAAAAGCTTCCTTGATGCAAAGAAGAAGAATTGTTCAGGATGATGATGATGATGAAACTACTGCCGTTGTTGATGAGTGCGTTACCGCTTTAGAGCTTCATCATCATGAGCTTATGATCATCATGACTAGGTAAAATGTATAAAGCATCATGTGCGTTATGCTTTTTTTTGGCAAAAAACTAAAAAAGTAAGTAGTTAAGTGTTATGATGATGAGCTGCATCAGCAGCAGCTGAAGAATAAGAAGAAGAAGAGAAAAAAAGGATTTTAGTTGACTTTGACCTTTTTTCGTACAAAAGAAAAGAGGAAAAAAGCCATCTAAAAAAGATACGGTACTTTTCTCATCAAGCACTCATCATTGTCATCATATTTGTCCGAATTTACCCTTTTTTTTACTAAAAATTTCTTTTTAAGTTTTTTTGGGTTAAAAATGTTTTTTTTTTGGATTGCAAGTAAACCTTTTAATGTTGAAACTTTTAAATGCATCTTATTGGAAGAAATNAATGTTGAAACTTTTAAATGCATCTTATTGGAAGAAATTAGCATTTTAATTGATAGAACAACACATACGCAAACATTTGCGTATGCATCTTTTTTAGTATTTGCTTGCTTCAGAATCTGAAGTTCAGATCACACCACACGGTGTTATTATTGTAGGTGTCAAACAAACTTTTCCGTAATTGCTAATAATATATTATGATCATGATATTAAATACTTACGTTTTTTAGATGATTAATAGCACATAAAATATTTGTTCACTTTGATTGTTTTTCTGCTTCTTATTTTTCTTTTTAGTATTTTCTTGTTATTATTACAAGAAGTAAATTTGATACGCACAAATTAAAATATATTTTTCATTTAAGTACATTGTACGCCATGTGATGTGATACAAGGTTAGACCTTCACACAAGAATAGTAGTAAACAGATCACATTAATAATATTGTATTCTTCTTCTTATTATTATCATATCATCATACATACATACGCAACGCAATATACGCACTTCTCTCACCATGCAAATCATATGCATACATGTATGTATAATATGTATGTATGTATGCCTATATATAGACACTTGAGAGTTTTGTTTACTGTAAAAAAATATACAAAGTGATTATAAAACTATATATTTTTTTTTCTTATACATCAACTCACTCAAATAGTTATCATTATTAATTTCCGCGAGAGAACTTCTCATTTAAACTCCCACTATAACTTTTTATTATTCAATAATAATAATAATTCAATTGTATAAAAAGATGCAGCACCTTCAACTTTTCAATATAATCCTTTTCAATGTAACAATAATAGTAAAATATCCAACCACTATAAAAAAACAAATCAGTTATAAATTAATGCACAATTTTGTAGAGTATTGTAGAGTATGCATAAAGCATAGCATATCATATGCTGAGTAACAATACTAAGGAACAATTCAACAATTCACAGTAACAGAGAACGGTGCAGTTGAGAAAAATTAAT
This sequence comes from Zhuqinia jingwanae, assembly GCA_027744095.1. Classification (NCBI taxonomy): domain Eukaryota; kingdom Metazoa; phylum Arthropoda; class Collembola; order Entomobryomorpha; family Paronellidae; genus Zhuqinia; species Zhuqinia jingwanae. Next base: position 10,636 of record JAHZNC010001013.1, read on the forward strand.
TATTCATTATTACAGGAAATAAACGTTCATATATATATTTTTATATTATAAGTCTTTTTTCGCTCACACAGTCCTGGAGGACATTCACAAACAAAAACTGTAACAATAATATCAAAAGATTGTACAAAAAAACAACAACAAGAAAAACAATAAAACAAATAAACCCACACAAATGTAAAGATTTTCTTGTTCCGTATTTTCCTTTTTTTTTAGAAAAATTTCATATTGCCCACATGTGCTTGCGGCTGGTTGATTTCACGTGTCCGTAACAAACATACATAAATGTATAACAATGTTCACACATGCAATATATTTTTTCTCTCCCTATTTTGATGTTGTTGTTGTTATTATTATTATTGTTATTATTTATTTAGATCAGTCAAGAATGAAAAAAAACAACAAGAAGAAGAACCACTTGTTGCTTGTTCCTTTTCGTGTGTTCCTCCACCAACTGTATACTAGTCACACCACTGCTACTACTACCAAACCATGCAACAATACCGACGTTAATAATGATGATGTTGATGAAGCTGATACCGCGATAACAATGCTCAAGTCAAGTTTAGCTAATAAAAATGTATTATTGGATTGACTTCTATATTTTATTATACCATTGGTATGTATCAATGCTAATCTAAGCTATTCTGGAAGAAAAAAAAATTTCTCTCAAAACGAAAAAAATTTCGTACTTGTGTGTATTGTTACGTGTTGTGCGGTGGTCAGCGGACTGTTAAGGACTGATTTGGATCCATGCATGGAGAGAATTACATGTTGCATACAAGAAGACAAGACACACACACACAAACTCTTTTCTCATCTCATCTCATCTCATGATGCTCCTGTATGTATGTACATATGAACACTTTACTTTGTTCTTTTTCAAGTAAAGGTGAGACGTGGGACAGAGAAGCCACCACCACCAAAAGAAAAAAAATCATTCCTTCTCTCTCTCTCTCTCTACCCTTTCCATACATTGTTTTTAGGGATGCACACAACACATCACATCATCATATCACAGTTTTTCATAGCATATATGCATATTAGAAGCTCATATGTGTAGGTATTTATTATATTATTACATGCAGAAGTAGTACGGTACTCACCACAAAATGCCCATAACATTGTTAGATAGGCATATAGTAGTCATTATCATTTGAGAAGAAGGAGAAGAATGATCAACCCTCTTGCTCCTTTTTTTGCCTACCTTCCCATTTTTACTTGTTGCTTATGTTATACACACTTTCAACCAGCAAAGGTATATATATCAGCAGCAGCAAACACAGCAAAGAGTACAAAGGTGGATGAGGATGATCATGATGAATATTACTGTTGTGTACTGTGTGTGTGTACGTAATGTGAAATATCTTGGTCATGCATTCTAGATTGTATTCCATACTCTTTTGCTAGAGAGCTAGCTGGATGGATGGATAGAAGTAGAAGAAGAAGAAGAGAGACGGCTAGATAGATGGACGGATAGTTCAAGAGTCAAAAGGGTTATCCCATTAGACCAAGAAGCTATATATATGTGTGTGTGTGTGTGTGCGCGCTGTGAAAGATGCATATGTGCCATCATCATCATGAGAAGTCGGTATATTTTATAATGTAAAAGCTTTACTCCTTTTTACACTCAAATCTACCCTTAGGGATGATTACACACTCATACGTAATAATATCAGGCAGAAAGAAGAAATGCGTACATTTTGGTAACTTTTTTTTTAAAACTTGACTGTCTCTCTGGCTCTAGCTCTAAACTAAACCCTTTTTTATAATACAATGTGTTCCTTACTTAAAGTTACTTTTTTACATATTTATCCAATATCAAAAGTTATATTGGATAATATGACATGATGATATGCGTGCATATATGTACATATTATATGTATGTGATATAATGATTGTATGTAGGTAAATACCTAATAGGATGACCAACAACAACTGCAGAGTGTTTTATTAATATTAAATGTACAATTTTTTTTATTGTACTTTGCTTTTTTTCTGGGATGGATAGTTTAGAGAGATAGATGGACAGAAGGAAAACGAAGAAATAAAGAAAGGAGAGAGAGAGAGAGAGAGGAAAAAAATATCATGTTTCTTTGCCAGGATCGTCGTCGTTACTATGTTGTACTTTATTTTTCCTGTGTGTTTTTACCAGGTATTTCTTATTGTTATTATATGTACAATTATATGACTTTGTATTTTATTACTTTTGTTGAGCTGTGTACATGAGTCATATAATAATATGTACCTATGTATGTATATAGGTATGTATTTATTATCATTACTTGGGTAAAAACATTGGTGGGGATTTTTTTTAAATGTCAAGCAAGCAGGTAGACAGAAAATAGAGAGAAAGAGGAATGGTGTTTTGCGGATGATCATTTCATTATAATGATGATTTAAGCATGCATGTTGGTGGAAAGTGAACAAAAATGTTAAAAATTGATTTATAATAATTATTTAGTCAAGGAAAAACAAACAGACTTAATGATATTTTTTGCAAGTGATAGTGCTAGATTGTGACACCGTTCAAATTATAAAATGCAAAAAAGTGTTTTGAGATATTGCTAAGATAACAAAATACCATATCCGAGAGGAAAATGTGCTTAGTTTGGATAAAATGGAATTAGTTATTATCTTCCGAAATTTGTTGTCTTACGTTTATATTATTATATTGCTCCCAATATACTTTTCTTTTGTTTTGCCCAAGTCTAATTACACTATCAAATCTTATTAAATCTTTCTCATCGGTAAGAAAGTATCTACAGTGCAATAAAAGTTAGAGCGGTTTATACTCTTACAGATTTGTTTTTGCTGGCAGGTATACCTATGTCATATTTACCATATTTATATGCACGTAATGTTGAACGTAAGATTTAAAAAAAATTTATACTCCAAATATCTGTATCCAAGCTAAGGTAACTACCGTAATTACACGTCTGGTGTTCCATTTGTGTGAACATTGCTGATACAAACACAAATATAAACTACGCACTCGACTCTTTTTTTTCCACCTCCTCCGCACCAGCAAAACCACGACCGCCACCACCATCATCATTTTATCATATCATCATCATCATCATCATGATAATAGCATAAAGAACTCCTCTCAGCCCAATCTCAATTGGAATAATATCACCGTCATAAAATGTGGCCAGGGAGCCAAATTAATAATTTCTCCTTTTCAACTTAATTTTACTGTAATACTAATACATTCATTCTTTATGTATACCTTATTATTGTACACAGCCAAAGGAAGAACAATATGTTCTATATGACCGCCGTCTTCATACACTTGCGCTTATATATCGCACCGCTGCACTGCTGGCCTGTGTGAAAAACGCTCCATTTTATATCTCAATAATAAATATTATGCTAATAAAAAGGAAGAAACTGCTCAAAAAATCATAATAATAATATCCCATATCATCATCATCATCACAATAAAAATTACCTTTTGGTTTTTTCTATCATTATCATTATTATTACTGCCCCTTCATTCCAGCAGCAGCACCACCAAACATAACAGCATTTTTATAACTTGTGAATAAAAAAAAGGAAGAAAGGAGAGAGCGAGAGAGAAAAACAGAAGGGAATTAAAAGAGGGAGAGAAATTGTGTTGTACGATGAAATCTTGGATACGCCTCTTTTGTGGCTTTTCACTACTACTTATTTCTTTAAAAGTGGAAGAAAATAAATGAAATGGTGATCATGATGATGATGATGATAGTGTGGTGGTGGTGGTGGATGGTCTCCCTATTTTATTTTTTTCCTACCTAATTTCCACAATTTCACAAAGATGATGATGATAGTGATGGCTCTGCTGAGGTTCTCTCTCTTTTTACACTGAACAGCAGTTGAGCCAGAGAAAAAGAGGATATTTTGTATTTATATGTATAATATATATATACAAATATATATATAAGAATTTTTTTACTGTCCGCTTCCCCTTTTTTGGCTCCAAGCCCGACAAAAATCCATATAGCCATCTTATCATCCTCATCATGCCACATAGCCACAAGAATATATCACCGAGCATATCCTCATCGTCATCATCCTTATATGCATAATAACCATTTTCCCATAATATAACTTTTTTTTGCTTTTTTTTTATATCTATTTTGTGATGTTGTTAGTGTACCAATATACCAACCACCACGCGAGCAGCAATTTACATTTTTTATGATGGATAATAAAAAGAGCGCAGAGAGAGAGAGAGAGAAGAGGATTTTTTGACATGACGTTATTTTTTACCCTATTCTCTCGTGTATGCATTTTTATAGCTATTATTATTATTATTATTATTATTGTAGAGATTGCTTGTAGACCTCTTATCTAACTAGATGTAAAGTTGCGAACAATATTATGGGACATATATTATTATTAGTTGGTTTGTTATGCATGGTCAACACTCAAAAAAATTGATGGTCGCAAGTCCTCAAATCCTTCTTTTTTTTTGTAGAAAAAAAATAAGAAAAACTTTTATATACACGCGCGCGCCCGAGTGTCTTTTTTAACCAATAATGACGAAATGACGATGGCCGGTGAGGAGAAAAAAAAGGTTTGGAAAGTCCGACTTTAATAAGCACACAAGGCAAAAGAAATGAGCAAGCCTCTTTATTTTGGACCTCTTTTTAGAAAATGTAAAATAAAATTTAGCACGCTGCCAGAAAAAGTATTTTTTGTTGACACCGTTGACACAAAGGAACTTTAATGGAAGGTCTCCTTTATAAAAGCCAAATTATTATTTTTGAGTATGTGTGTGCTTTTCAGTGAGAATTTGAGATATTTTTACACTCTTTTCTCCTCTGGGCTCTCTCTCTCGCTCTCATGTAACTCAAGTAAATGTGACGACAACTTTGCCACGCATGGATATACCTACATGCGTGTCTGTGCACCCAAAAATATATGCTCGCATGCCACTGACATCATCACAATTTTCCATACCCTCATGCCATACCACCACATGGACGTACAACAACAACAACAACACATTACTGTTCATTTTTTTTAGCAGACAAATAGTGCCTACAGCAAAATAGCGTGTGTAAAGTAAAAACTTTTTTTTGATACTTTTTTAAAAGAAAATTCCTTTCCAAGTAAGCAAGCAACTCACACTCATGTAATCACAATCAGCTTCTCCCCCAATTCTTCTTGACTTTTTTTGACGGTCTGTGTCCATATCTAGTTAGCTAACTACTATATTGCTCTTGCAATGATGATGATGATTACATGATAAAGCGACACACGAAATCAGAAAACAAAAGAAAAGTTCTTAAAAAATTGAGAATAATAAAATGCCAAAAAGTCACTCACTTATATATATGTGATGTGTACAATACGAGAAGCAGCATAATGATATGATGATGAGAAGCAAGCGCGGAGGAAGCAGAAGAAAGGGAAGAAGGGGTAAAATAAAATAAATATACACACACAGAAAAGAAATGAAGAATAGAGATGTCTTTAAAGGGTGTGATTATTACCAGAAAAACTGCCACTTAGCACCATCGTTAAAAACGCCCAAAAAAACCAAGTGAGTAGTAGTGAGAGAGAGAGAGAGAAGCGTGGAGTTTCAATTCAATCATCATAATCATCCTCGTCGTAAAGCACAATATAAAGAAAAAGTCAACAAGATAGTAACAAAAGGTAGTAGTAGTAGCAGCAGTAGTAGTGGAGTAGAGAAGAAATGAAAGGACAAAACGCTCGGACTCCTCCACACACACACAAACTCTTTTTTTTTTCTTGCCTACCCTACTTACTTAGTTATTGTTGTGTGTGTATTGTGTATAATGTTTTTATGCTGCGTGGTGGTGATTATCATTGTTATTCTGCTTGTTTAACAATCATATTACCTACTATTCTGTTTCCATTCTTGTTATTAATATTATTATTATTATTATATTTTTGAGAGCTCTTGTGTCTTTGTATGTGCGGGTTTGACTTGTCTTGATGTTATATGCGTGTGTTTGTGTGTGTGTAGCAATCTCATATATTATTATCATCAAAACATGCTACAACTCAAAAAAAAAATTGTATGAATATTTATTATTATTATTATTATTACGTAGGAGGAGGTAAGCAGGCTCATGAACATAAGAACAAGTACTATTTTTGGCGTGATAATAATAATAATAATAATGATATTTTTATTATTGTTACGAGATCACTCATCATAAAAAAAATTGTAACAAGTCATTTGCCTGGTGAGTGAGTAGAGTAGTGATCAAAATTGTAGAGAGTAAAAAGTGTACAAAAGAGATAACAAGCTTGTGAACAAGCATCATATTATAGCGTCTATATAATTTTCATCAACATTTTCATCCTAATCATTCAAAAAATAAAAAATAAATCACTTTTTTCCTCTCATTTACACACAAATATAATAGTCATGTCAGGTGACAAGATTTTATTTTTACGTGAAGAAAGAAAAGGATGAAAAAAGAGTGCTTAGGTAAAATGACACGCAACTAACACATCATCATGTCAAAAAGTCAAGATAGCAGCAGAAAGTCAAAAGAGATTTCAGATATTATTTGGATACTAATAATAATGCTATATAAGCCGAGTGTAAGCTCTAAAAGGTGCGACTATTTCTGAAATCTCAGTCTTAACTTGAAATTGTATATTATCTAAAATTAGCTCAAACGTGCAAAAGAAAGGATGTCCCAAGGAGGCAAGGAACCGTTATCTTTTTCCGTTTTTGAAGTTTTTGTCGGCATTTTAGCTTTAGTAAGGCTATATAATTTCACATATAATTTCATATTGCAGTAGTACGTACTTACGTTGTATATACCTGCGCACGTATGTGTATATGTGTGTCTTCATGATTATTATTATTATTTATTATTATGATGACTACCATACTCATATATCTCAACAATGCTTGATTGATTTTCACTCCCTTTTTGCAGCAGCTCTTTTTTTTCTTCTTCTTCCTTCAGGAAAATAAAAGGGATTTTCACCACAGTAGTCATATATATTTTTTCTTTTATATTTCTATTCATTCATCTAGTAGTATTATTATATATATTAGTACGGTATTCTTCTCCTGTTTACTTTTGGTACACCAGAAAAATGAGCCCCCATTATTTTTTTATTACTCATGTCATATGCCATATATATGCCTACTATTCTTATATTCTATTATAACTTTTTGTATGAGAAACCGTATCATTGTTGTTGCTCTGTTTTTGTTATTGTCATTATGTATTGTTGTTATTGCTGCTTTTGGCATTGTTATACTTGTAATGCCATTCATCCAACAAAACCCTTTTTTCTTCTTTGGAACACCAATATGGGTATACCCACATAGAAAAAAAGAGTCAAAATTTT
>JAHZNC010001014.1:0-28418 GCA_027744095.1 Zhuqinia jingwanae
GCAGATATGGTAATTTGACGATTTTTTTCCGGCATATCTTCGAATTTAAAAAAAATGCAAAAATCGCATATTTGCATCCTCGCAGATATGCCACGGAGTCAATATTCTATGTGGTATTTAATAAGGATTAACCATCAACACTAGATGCATACATACCACATGCCTTCCACTTTCGTATATTATGCCGTATCTGTTCAGTAAGCGCTCATGAGACTACTATACGCGAATGATTGTCTATAGTCAATAGTCTATATATACCCTATACTAATGTGAATGACGATAATATGATGATGATGATGGTACGATGTAATAGTCTGATGAATCCGCCAGCTCCAGCAGCAGTCCTTCACTGGATCCGCAAGTAGTCGTGTCAAACACTTTTTAGCTCCAATTATCCAACCATACATAATCTCTACTTTCTTGTTGCGCAGGTCAAAAACTGAGCTTTGAAAAGGTACAAAGTGAATCTTTGTTACAAAAGGGAACATTTCTCAAGATACCCGTGCAATATAACATCTTTTTTTTTGTGCTGAACAAAGCCATTAAAATAAAAAGAACGAGATAACGGTGAGTTGACAAGTTTTATTTTTATACACTTAAAAAAAAAATTCAATACATGCATATGCGTTACAATTGATACAGTACAAATTCATACATACAACATACAGCCGAGTAAATTGTAAATTCATTTAAAAAATAAGTTGGGAAGCAATTTTAATGAAAATTTTGAGAAACTTTTCAGCATGCAGATTTATTCGCATATTTTTGCCACTTCATTAATAGAAAGATATATAGAATGTATAAAGTTCATAGAGATTCAGTTTTTAAATGCAATTTTTAATAAATATATTAGTGGTCTTGACCTATCTTCAATCCGCTTTGTAAGCCGGAGATCTAATATTTATGTATACATACAATATACCAGCAGTTCAAAGCTTGAAATTCACATGAATCGATTTTATTTACATATGCTTACATAATTCTGGAGTTGGTATTTGTGAATCATCGTCTTCATGTTATTTTGTTGTGATCACATTGCCATACGACAACGTAATGTACGTTGACATCTGCGTCCAAACAACATCCACCAAAACTTTAAATGGGGCTAATGGGACATATGGAATAGTTTTTCTGATTTGCGAGAAGTATTTACATACAAGTAAATGAAGCATAAAGTTTTGTAAGTTATCCCAGCAAACATTTCATCTCATTGTCCTTCTACTTGACAAATTTATTTCCAGATTTGTTTGCTTTATTTGCATCAGTTGACGTGCTTGGGCACATTTAGGTATTCTTACAAAGATTTACTCGAGGACTCTAACACGTATACATTTGCAATATTACAAGCTTTAAATAGCAGGAGCATAGTCATTAGGAATATTCGAATTACTTCATAGGAAAACACAACAGTTGTCTTTCGTAAGCCCTAAAGATAGCGTGCAATGAACAACTTTACAAAAACTTAACCTTGAACGAAGTTCCATTCACCGAGAGAATGCGAAAGCAATCGGGTTTTTTCTTTGTATGCCAAACGCATGCGTTTCAATACAACAAATAATAATACATGTACATGCTGAATAATATGTACATCTCGTTTTTAGTAGAACCAGTCATACCACCACCGAAAACTGAAAGTAGGAAGAGTATTATTATAGACAAAAGAATATTTTGCTTATACCTATCTGTTTTACACGGTTTCATCACGATCAGATTTTAAAAGTCCACATGTACGCAAATGCCTTTCTCTGTCACGAATGAGTAAAATACCACAGGACCATCATGTGCAGTGCATGAGGCTACATATTAATCCACTGAAGTTTATCATACACGCTTTGTTTGAAAATTTCGAGTAGCTCATTATTGTTATTAGCTTATTTGTAACTTATTCATGAAGTCACCACACAACACGAAATTAGTTTTTTCTTCCTATTAAAGCAGAATTATCTATTTAAAAAAAATCAGTTGTTATTGTTGTGTGGGATAACCACGTGCAAGTACACATACGCATTTTTGCCAAAATAATTTATTTGAAAACTGGGTAAGCAAAGTAAAAGCATCACAGTATATATGTACCTATTACATGCATATTGAATTTGATAATTCTTGTAAAGTTGATATATTGTTCTTTGTTAAAGATAGGAATAAGTTTGTACTACTACATTTGAGGTAGCAGTACGTTACGTATAGCATGAATGGTGCTATATTGTTTCTTTCAGTCAAGTAATTCATTGACAACGTCTTCCTATATTTTGAAAGAAAATAGTTTGCATTTAATGAAAATGAGTTGATACATGTAATTTGACGTGCATAGATTTGTATGTAATGCATGTTTAACGTGAACGATATGAATACTAGATAGAAGAACATAATAATATTATGCGGACCGAATATAATAGAATCCGAACCAAAAAATATGCGATACATAAGTTGTCGTTTGTCGTGTGGAACTTGTGACTGAGGATATTCTTTGCAAATGAGAGTTTAAACTGGAGCATCATACCTTGTGCCACTGTAACTTCTATTTTATAAATCATTTATCATTTTCTAGGCTCATGGACTGGTGTTGCAGCCTTTTGTAGCTTGAGTTTTCCTGACTGAAATTCCTGAATGAGAAATAGAGCTTAAAATTTTCTACAGAGAACAAAAGTTGATTTACAAAATAACGTTTAGTGTATTTACAAAGCGCATTGTAAGCAAAGAATATCAGAAGTTTCCTTTTAATTTCATTTCATAAGTGAACAGGAATCGTTAATTATATCCTACCACAAAACATCTCAGAAAGCAGCGTTTTAAAATCCTGATTGTAAGAGGAGCGATCTTAACTTGCCTTTAAAATCAACAATTCGACATTTCTCTGCTTTGAAATGAATTTCAAAGCTTCCGGATCTCTCATCGTTGTGTCCAACCGGCTTCCATTTGTGTTGAAGCATAATGAGGAGACCAACTCTTTTGACAGGAAATCCAGGTAAATTTATTTTTTAATTTAATATATATTAATATTTTGCAAATTTTATTTCATAGCACGTCTTACTTGTCATAATATTGCGATTTGTTCATAAAAGTTGATGTGCACAAAATCATTTACAAATAAGACAACATGACATGTCATTTATACATTTTCTAATAATTTTATACAACTGCGCAATTTATGAAAGCTACTTCTCCGGCTAATTCCTTGCAATTTTTTCTGCTGACTACTCTTATTCCTTAATCATATATTCCAAATATCAACTATATGCAGCTGAAACTTTTTCGCAAATTTCTGTGTTGGTATATAGTGAGTAGATTATGTGAATTACATTTAATTACCTATTCTATACTTAGTTCATAGGTTGACTCATTGTTTTGCTTCATATGTATTGTATGTATTTTCAACTCATGCATAAGCGATGCATATTTCTAATCATTTTTGAATTAAAACAAACATTTAACAAGAAACAACCGGGATAGCTGCCCAATGAATGTATTTAAAAGGGGCTTCGTTCGTTCATTCTGTTTTGTACGTTCGTATCTTACAAGGAACTGACCTTAATAGTATATATTTATATAATGCAAGAAAACTTTCACATCTTTGACTATTATAATTTATTTGACGGATCCAGTACTATGCATTCATTACACTAATTAATTACCACTTCATTCATGCAAATATCATAAAATGTTCATTTGGTAATACCAAAAAGATAAAGATGACCGACTGAACTTGATATTGATATGTAAGTTGGAAGTTACATCGCTCTGCGGGTCAGGAGTCATAGATAAAATATACTGATAATAAAATTGAGCCCAGAAACAAATGAATATTTATCACTTGATACGTCGAAAATAGATATATGTATAGGCATACCTAAATATATAATGAATATTTTGTAGTTGAGAAAATGACATGAGTGGAATATGTACAACTACAAATAGTACGCTGCTACTGTTTGGTCGTCATATTATGTAAGTAGGTCGGAGCAATGAAGATATATTTATGTATCCTCATTATACGCGTTTTCAATTCAAATTCAAACTGTCATTAGAACCAAATGGCCTTGACAGTAACTGTTTTTGTTGTTGTGAGATACGTTTAGCATGATCTAATGCACTCATTGTCGTCCAACATTTATTTTGAAAATTAGGTGTAAAAACACAAATCAACAAAAGATTAGCAAAAATATATAGGTATATGAAAATAATATGAATATATTTAAAATCCTGTCAAATATAATACTTCAAAGTTAAATTGATGCGGATGCAAATTCATGCTCAACTTCAGCTCAAAATCCACTGATTAGAAAGAATGGAAACAAAGCCTACATGCTAAACTGTTTTTATGCAGACTAAATAAACATTGTGATTGTTTTTAAAATACCATATATTTCATTCCGTCGTCGCATCGTACGTTATAGATAGTTCCTTATTGCTGGCTAATGCGTTGCGTTGTCTGATATATGGCTTTATAATCTTAGGGGGACTACTCAATGTTTGCACCAAAGTATATTTTGTGAGCCAACTGAAATCATGGCAGTTTATTTAATAATTACATCATGGAATCATGCCACTGAAATAAATGTTTATGAAGTGCAAAATGAAGAATATATTAGTTAATTACATACCATAAAAGAAAATTATGGTTACATAACATGATTGACAGCAAAAAAAACATATTTCTTTGTCTAGTCAGTAAACAGCCTTGATTTTTGATGCCGAAAAAGCAAAATACATATTATATTTCAATTCTGTGGCATGGATTGTAGATAAGAAATTATGCATTATTGCACGCTCCTGTAAAAATTAAGTATTAAACATGACATGATATGAATTACAGTTGAGAAAAAAATCGTGATTTTGTTACTCCAAGAATTAAAAATTCTACCAAACTAGGGGAGAAGACAAATTTACATAGTAGGTTACATATGTAAATTTACACACGGATACACGGTATCGATTATGGTGTCATGATTTTTGTTGAAAGTCGGTTTCATATTTCGTTTAAGTATAGATAGGTACATGTGTTGTACTTTGAACTTGAACTTCACAGCTATATACAGAAAAAGTTTAGCAAAATAATTCTTGGAAATCGTCAGATGAAATTCTAGTTTCAGGCGAAGCATGAATAAATATATTGTTGCAGCTGAACAAAAGGAGGTTGTATATTAGTTTAAAAAATCGGGAAAAAATTAGAATAAAAAACATATACATATGCTATTATTCATACACACTATAGGAAATAACATGCAGTACAAGAGGCTGATGTTATAACTTTAAAATTAAATGGGTAACCTTTTTTCATTCTATCTGCCATCATAATGCCATCTTTTTAGCAATGAAAAACAAAGGCAATTTTCAGTTTACACACCTGCATGCAGTTCCGTGCTTAAATCTATTTAATTTTTTAATCTAACAGATGCACACAGTTTTTTCTCCATATTCTTACCTGACCATATTATGTGGATAATTATAGCTGAGGAGACACCTTCAGCATCTACCTAACCTACTGAATACTCGATCATTGTCAAGATTTATTCCTTGTTCCCATCTATTTTATAATTGAGTGGTATACACATACACATGTACTAGTATGCAAAACTGTTTACCGTTCTTGCTTGTCTTTTACCGAACCTTTCAGTTGCAAAATTTTAGTTAAAATATCCAACAATTTTGCTGCCAATATCACTTTTAAAACTATAATAATAACAGGCTGATAAAACCACAAAAAATGATGAGATGAGCCATTTTATTTTGCATGACAATTTTTGTAGAGTTGAGCATCATATACTTAGCCACCTAGCATATATCCAGTTGTTATTTTAAGCAATCTTCCAAATGATAATGACATTCATTAAGTTACGTTTATACGATATATAATTTTGTCCTTAATTTCATTTTATTTCAGCGCTGGCGGATTAGTTACCGCAGTTGCTCCAGTTGTGGCTCAGTGCGGAGGAATCTGGATTGGTTGGTCTGGTAAAATTTTAGTTAAAATATCCAACAATTTTGCTGCCAATATCACTTTTAAAACTATAATAATAACAGGCTGATAAAACCACAAAAAATGATGAGATGAGCCATTTTATTTTGAATGACAATTTTTGTAGAGTTGAGCATCGTATACTTAGCCATCTAGCATATATCCAGTTGTTATTTTAAGCAATCTTCCAAATGATGACATTCATTAAGTTACGTTTATAATTATACGATATATAATTTTGTCCTTAATTTCATTTTATTTCAGCGCTGGCGGATTAGTTACCGCAGTTGCTCCAGTTGTGGCTCAGTGCGGAGGAATCTGGATTGGTTGGTCTGGTGTTCATTTAGAAGACTATGGAATTGATAAACTGGAAATTCCTGAATCTGATCCAGCCGATAAAACACCAACCGCTGGAATTAAATCCTCACAGGTAAAATTTCAAAGCAGGAAATATGTCATCTTGATACAATTATGCTTGTTTATGAATGACGCACACGCGCAGTATATCAGACAATTTAATTTGCATTTCATATTAACTTTCAAAGTCACGTTCGAAGAAATTATTAATGCACTTGACTTATTCATCCATTAATGCTTACAGTCCTACTATCATTAATCATTAGCCTTTATCTACTATATCTACTACGATTTTTAAAGGCTGCATGTCTAAATAAAACTGTGTTAAGTTTTTTTTATCAAGTGGAGTGCTTACAAAAAAGGAAAACTGGAATAAATGATATATACGCTAGACTCACAATAATGTTAAAAGTTTTATAGGTATATTTTTACTGTTTGCGTCAAAATAACTACGTATGTATATTCCAAGCCAGTAAGTCAATGATATGCAGACTTGCACACGAAAATTGATCTATATTTCACGTTAAAATGTCAAAACTTCAATATCAATGCCCAAACTACACACATTTAATTCAAGATAAAACAAAGTACCAACATCAACAACAACTACAAAATGAGAAAAAAAAACCAAACACTCCACCTCACAATAGGTTGTGATTTGCGATTGCCAAGATAAAATATGATGTCATGCGATGACTGATGACACTAAAAATGTTATTTTATTAGATTGTTGCGGTCGATGTTGACAAGGAGGCGTTCCAGCAATATTACAATGGATGTTGTAACGGTAATAGCAATAGTTTCATTATATATGTATGTTAATTAATATCAGTTTACACTGATTTTTATATTTTAACACGAACTATTCCATCAATCTTCGCCTTTGTCCAATATGCAGGTACTTTCTGGCCATTATTTCATTCCATGTCAGATAGAGCACTATTTAGCTCCGGAAGCTGGGAGGTAAATGAAAAGGATATACCTATTATACATCTCCATATATGTTCACTCATTTGATGAGCGATGCGGAAAATCAATGTCACTCGAGTAGACAAATCATGATTGAAATTTACTGATGAAAAATTACAGGCATATGTGAAAGTTAATCAGCAATTTGCGGAAAGTACCCTTCAAGCATTGAGGAAACTCAATGAGACAATGGAGCCTGATACTCCAATATGTTGATTTCATATTAATTTTTTAATCTAATGCAGATACTTTTTTTGATTATGCATTTTGTAAATTGCAATTGACATTTCTCGCATGTTGTTATGTTCAACAACTATTCATTGATAGGTAACTCTGCTTCAAATCGCCGTACCTTCAAGAACTGATGTCAAGGAATATCAAGAACTGAAGGAAGACTTGGATCAGCTCGTGGGAAGAATTAATGGCAGGTTTACCACTCCAGAATTGGTCCCCCATTCGATACATTTATGGTTGTGTTAGCCAAGACGAACTGGCCGCATTTTACAGGTATGAGTTGTGTAGGATATAAGAAGATTTAATATTACATGAAAAGCTATATCCTATATCCCTACATTTGATATTGTGTGTGAATAAAAGGAACTTACCAAGTATTTTACATAAATTGCAGGGATTCTGCTGTGGCATTAGTGACGCCCTTGAGAGACGGTACGTTGTAATTGTGGACACAGTTTCAGTTTGCCCCATAAAGAATTAGTTTCATGGTTTTTTCTATAGAATGAAAATGAGCATTCCTGTTATATATGTACCTATTTATTTTGTGTATAGGCATGAATCTTGTTGCAAAGGAGTTTATCGCTTGCCAAATCAAGACACCTGGAGTACTTATCCTTTCTCCTTTTGCTGGAGCTGGTAAGTGACATTTTAAATTGGATTATAATAGCATAATAACTTCGTCAATTACATCTTGACTTTTGTTGGACTTGTAGGTGAAATGATGCATGAAGCGCTAATGGTTAACCCATATGAGATTGATGATGCTGCCGAAGTCCTCCATCGGGCTCTAGATATGCCTGAAGATGAAAGGGAAGTTCGCATGTCCCATCTCAGAAAGAGAGAACGCACAAATGACGTTGATCATTGGATGAAGTCTTTTTTGAAGGTTGGTGGCTTTATATTATGCAAACTAATGCTGATGAGACCTGTCATCATTGTCATAACAAGCGGTTTCCTACATGTAAAATCCATATTTGCTTTCCAGGAAATGGGTAGCTTAACAGTCGAAGACGGTGATGAGGTGCTTCCGACAACCATGACTCCTCTCACGATGGACGACTTTGAGGGGATTTTGTCAAGGTATGTTGGGAACGAAGTCAAGTTGGCATTGTTGCTGGATTACGATGGAACTTTGGCTCCCATCTGTCCCCATCCAGATTTGGCAGTCATTCCACCAGAAACAAAACGAGTAAGTTATAACAATAACTTTTTTTACATACGCAACAACTTTCAAATACGTAATCATTTTGAAACAAACATTTCGTATGCCACAATAGGTATTAGAAAGACTTGCCAACATGTCAGACGTCTACGTATCCATTGTCAGTGGTCGAAGTGTTGACAATGTAAAGAACATGGTTGGAATAAGCAACGTCACGTATGCTGGAAATCATGGCTTGGAAATATTGCATCCAGATGGAACCAAGTTTGTTCATCCAATGCCCATTTCATTTGAAGAGAAATGCCGAACTTTGCTCAAGGAATTACAAGAAGAGGTAAATAAACAGATATACATAAACCCTGATTTTATGTGTAAACACGTAACCTGCTTACCTGCACGTGGTACAGTTTTGCTTTAACGATACAATTTTGGAATTTAAATTTAGCTATGCCATGATGGTGCATGGGTGGAAAATAAGGGACCTGTGCTCACCTTCCATTACCGAGATGTTAAGCCACAGCTTCGACCACCTCTTATCGAAAGAGCTACGAAACTTATGCGCGACAATGGGTTCATGGCTCAAAGTGGAAATTGCATTGTTGAAGCCAAACCACCTGTCCACTGGAACAAAGGGCGTGCGTCAATTTACATTCTGCGTACAGCTTTCGGTGTCGATTGGCATGAGCGCGTACGCATCATTTATGCTGGTGATGACGTTACTGATGAGGATGCCATTCAGGTAAGAATATCATATAAGTTCGTATCCCAACAGCATTAAGGGCTTAAAAATTACACCTTCAAATTCAATGCCCAATTTTATTTTTAATCAGGCCCTCAAAGGTATGGCTGTCACCTTCCGTGTAACTCCATCGCACACTGTCCGCACTGCGGCAGATCGTCGACTTCCAAGCACTGATTCGGTACTGACCATGTTGAAGTGGGTGGAACGTCACATGAGCAAGCGGAAGCCACGTGACAATCCTACCTGCCGATCAACCCATGGAAAGCAAATACTTACTCTGGTTGATACAAATTAGAAACAATAACTACATAAAGTTGATGCATTATGTTAAAACCAAATAACTGTCTGTTTATCTTTCCGTATTGAAAAATCTTTTTCGTTTCAAAACTTTGCCCTGTACAATGTAATATATATGTACGTGTTAAGTTTTTCTGGTTCTTGTCTTTTCCTCCCCACTTGTAGCTTTACTTTGAAACAATCGCACCACCGTAAAATTGTCTTGCTTTTATAAATACTACACTATATTTATTTATGTATGGTGTATGCATATTGCATATTATACTTCTTGTATGGTATGGTATGTTCATTTATATCTATAATTCTTTGATATATCTAGGAAAGCACAGACAAATATATCATTTTATAAACAGTTTTAAAAAGATTCTCAACTTTCACTTTATCCGTTTCTTAACTTAACATTAAGTCTTTGCTGTAAAACCCGTTTAGTTTCAGTTACTTCTCTAGTTTCTTTTTCCTACTACTCTAATTTCACACGTATGCTATTCAAATTTGCTAAAGATTACATTTACTTTATTTTCCTATTATGATAAAATTAGCACAATTATTTAATATAAACAACCGTAAAATATTTCATTTTTGATTCTGTAGTTAAATCTAAGTTAACTTAGGTTAGAACCTAACCACTCTAAACAATTTGCCAAAGTACAATCAAAATAAACGTGATAGCTACTGCTTATAAATTCCTTTTTTATTGAATGCACACTCACATTTTCTTGATTTTGCCACTTTGCACAAAAACTCTTAATTAAACAAAAAGTAACATTTTTTACCGTATATACGTTGCTTTTTCCTTTTATTAAAAAATTTCTCATAAACAAGTCGCATTACTCGTTACTAGTACCAATATAGAAAAAATCACTTAAAATCATATTCTTTCTGTGTAGATGGGAGGAGATGAAGGCTACCAATCGGAAATAATTGCTCCTGAAAACGTTTCTCCAAAAATGGAGAATGGTACTGCTGCTCACCTGAATGGCAACGGATATTCCACGAGTAATTTGCATGATACGGACTAAATCAAATTGATTTCAAACTGGACTTTATTAAAATACAAAAATATCATGCTTGCCAACCGCCTACTCAATATATATCAACCTTGAAAAAGTCTGCGCTGTCCTCACCAGAGGTTTTAATTCGTATTTTCTCTTCTATGTATTCTAAATATTAATGTATTTTAAGTGTATGATACAACGCAGTAGTAGCAATTTAATGAAACTTGTAGACCTTTTACGCAATCCCGTAACGCTGTAAAATTTCTGTTAAGAAATCAATTTGAGACAAAAAAATTATTGGCAACAATTTAGAAAAACGTATTTTCTTGTATGACTATAAATTGCCAATATTTTAATATCAAGCATCGATATCCATGTGTAACAAAATGTATAATATTTTTTATGAAGATGACAATGAATATAAATATTCAGACCAAGCAAATGCATGGAATAATCTTTATATAATAACCAAACAATTCAAACTCGACGTTTTATTAATCCTTGTGACACCACTTATAAATCTCTACCTAATATGGATGGACAAAATAAGTAGGTCGCCAATAAACGTATTTTAAAAATAAAGTGTTCCTCTTAAAAGTAATTATATTTAGTCGTACAGGTGTTGTTACAACTTTGAATTGTATTTTTAAATCAATTAGCAGAATAATCTTTCGCATCTGAAAGGACCAAACCTGACTGTGTAAACAAAAAGTAATTCGATATAAGAACAGATATAATTAGTTAATAAAAAATGGGAATACTGTATTGATGTATTATCTAGTATTATCACGTAACGTAATCAATAATAATAAGTAAGATTTGATATGACAGCGATACGTATATACTTGATAACACTTGATAAAAATGCAAATTTATTACGGATTGTAAAAGCAATGTTGTATCCGTTTTTAAAATTTAAGTGAATCCAAAAATCGTGCGCTGTGTATAATTTTGAAATTTGGATGCACAAAAGTTTACTACATATTGTAAATACTATAATAGTAACAAGAAAATGAGAAAAGTAGCAAAAAAAATCTGACAAGGACAGTATTCTGATATATTCTTATTCTTATTATGACATGACTGTTTCTAATCAATTAATTATCATGAAAATTCGGAGAAATAAAAATATGTACGGAAATCATTTCTTTTTGTTTTCATATTTCATTGCGTAAAATCATCCACGTCCAAAAGCTAAATTAATGCAATTAGCTCTCCAAGCTTTTTCTTGATCATTTGATTTCCTCTAGTATCGCAGCTCTCCATGGTGTAAGGAGGTTTTATCGTGACACCTCCGGGAAATTCTAAAACGGCATCCTTGATATTAATTGGCATGTGATGCTTCGTTAGGAGATCGATAAGCTTTTCTTTTCTCTTTAAAATAATATCTTCGTGGCCATATTCAGTTGGTTGTATATCATTTTCAACTGGAGAATTTCCGTGTACACAAGAAGAAGAAACTGTAGGAGAAGCGGAAAGTCGAGAACTTTGTGAATCTTTAAGTAGTTCATCAGTTGAACTACCTTCTGTTTCTTTTCCTTCTGCTGGAGTATAACTTTTTCCATTCGACGTACTTTCTGTAGTACTATTTTCACTATAAAGACTAGGTGCATGGTAGAGCTCCGCAACGTCCAGATCGTTCACACTTACAATGTTTTCTGAGGGTGCATTGGGGTTAACTCGTATTGTCGAAAGATAATATCCCGGAACAGTGACAACCCTGATTTTTCCGCCATCAACTCTTTTGGCAAGGATAACACTGCAAGCAATAAAAATCAAGAAACCATTTTATTTATATGTTATTTATTAGGTATATGGATACCATCAGGATAATGGAGAGATAAATTGTGGACTTTTGGACAAACCTCAAAGACACTGGATCAATCGCTAAACAACATCCATGATGCTCTTGCATACTGCTACTGCGGACCGTTACATTATGTCCAATAAACCTTTTCAGCATCACTGGATCCACATCAAATATTGGACATCTTTTGGCTTTCGTGAAATCTATAAACTTCCACTCTAAGGGCTCTCGACATATTGTTTCATCTTTGGCTTCACTGTTGACTTTCTCCTCGTCTTTTGATATGATACTTGAAGTTGGCGTCCACAACTGCCCTGGAGTCACTCACACTTTGACCCATGACGTTGTTTATGAATGATGTTATCAATGACATGTTCAATTTATTCAAAATGTAACAATGCCGTTTTAAGAAACACGAATACACAAAATGCTGTTTGATGTTGAAATTTCGTTTCCTGCTAACATGACGCGGTGCATGTACGATGTATTATATAATAATTATATAATTCTAATTTTTATAGTTATAATTTTCACAAAATTTCCAGTCTTGCTTCAGCAGTAAATACAGAAATGCAGTATACAATTATATTGTTATTATGAAAGTGGCCAGCTGAAGTGAAAATCATTCTTACAGACGGCATAGTAGCTTGGTTGGCGGAACATCATACGGGGAAAATAAAGCCTTCGCTCTTGTGTGTAGTATCCAGTCACAAAGTACACATGAAAATATTTCTTGGGGAAACGATAAACCTCTTGAAAATGGGGAAAATGTAAGCAGAATCTGTATAATACATAATTGAATAGAAATTTTCTCCAGAGAGCTGTGTAATTATTATTAAATTAAATTACCTTTTGAATCTCACCAATTAAATTTTTACACAATTTACGACTTTGAGTTTACAATGAACCTAAATAACGTCCATATTTGATTAATCTACGAAGGACAAATATATAGTAAAAATATTTCTGTTTTAAAACAGAAATTCGTTTTTTCAAAAATGTATGGATTTTTTGTGTGGTTTTGTTGGTGAGGCTTGATAAACTTTTTGTGATTGATGAGCTAAATGAGCTTCTTCACAAAAGAAATGATGTCCTTGTATGCGGAAGTGGATGCGTTTGTGGGAAACAATACTTATGTCGATCCAGACATATTTCAGCTATGGGTTGAGGGAAATTCAGGTGAGGATAGTAATTATTTTGCATTGTAAAGGATTAGTTAGTAATATACGAAATGGGAATGACGCACATATATGAACATTTTTAGGCGAAATTTGAACGAAATCACATTTTAATACTTTTTTGATTCTTTAAACTTTTTAGCTCAGGAAACTGCAATGATTTTACAGCAAAGAGGAGCACTACAGTCCATACCATAGGCGAAATGTGAACGAAATCACATTTTAATACTTTTTTGATTCTTTAAACTTTTTAGCTCAGGAAACTGCAATGATTTTACAGCAAAGAGGAGCACTACAGTCCATACCTGGAGCTGCGGCTTCCGCTGACTTTCTTCTTGCGGATATCTCAGATCATTTTAGAACATACATAATGCTGGAAAAATGGCTGCAATTTCCGCCCAGACTGAATGAGCAATGGACATTTCAAATGGATCATGCAACGCAAACCATGCTTATTAACACGTGCGATTTCTACTTTCCATCTCTTTACTTGTGACAAATTTATATTTGTAACTAAATTGAATTACCTAAATTGATACAGAAATTGTTGTACAGGTATTATGAATTTGAAGATCCAGTAATGAGAGAAATTATGGGAAAAAAGTTATCATCACGACAGAGAAAGGATCTGGACGAAGTGAGTGAAAAGACGGGCGTAAACCTGCGGTCGTGTCGGTAATTTCTCGAGAAATATTTACATTAACATAATTTAAAAATTTATATTTAATATTCAGTGACTGATTTGGACAGTTCTTTCTATGTTAATGTAGGAGACAATTCGACAATGCAAAGCGAATATTCAAGACAGTCGAAGAGTTGGCTGGAGGTCTCATTCAGAACATACGCACTCACTTCCTTTTATCTGAAGATCTTGCAAAGTAACCTCACTCATAGAAATCTCAGTTAGTAATTGAAATATTTTATTTGTTGAATATCGAAACAAATCAAATGTATTACGTTTTTAACAGAAAGTATAGCACCGTGGTGTTCATTGCTACAAATAAACTGGAAACCAGCAAAAGAAAGCTGCAGTACTTAACGTTTAAGGATTTCTATAATTGTGCTCAGGCCATGATGACTTATTGGACATCTCCCATGGCCATGAACGACCAAACAATCGCGGATGCTGATGTTGGAAGAGAGTTTCTCATGGATCTCAGGGAGTTACGCATTTTATTAGACAAGGAAAAGGAACATAAATTGTATGTCTATTTCTCTTTTTGCATTTAATGTATAATTAATTAATGTGAATTCATGTTTTAATTCATGTGTGCTAATAATTTTTTAGGCTTGTTTGCCAGCGGCTGAAGTCCAAAGTCTCAGAAAGAATTTATGTAGAAGTTGAACATAATTTCAAAGTTTACTCTCGAACTCTGATTAACATTGCCTATGGATTAAACCACAGTAAAGAACTAAAAGACCTTTTTATCGACTTGGTTGAAAAATACATTGAGCCTTGCAAGCATCTTCAGTGGCCATCGGGAGATATGAAAACATTCCTACAAATATTTACAGACACAGGATTAGAAATTGATGTTATAAAATCGTAAGTCGAACAAATTTTAAAACTCTGTTACAAATACAAAAAATAAATTGTCTTCGTTTTTTTTAATTAATTTTTTTTTCGCATTTCAGACAACCAAATCTAAAGTCTGTTTTTAAACGTTATATGGATGGAATTTCCGTATGCTTGTTGACAATGTATCATAATTAGGCCATATTTATATGTGTGCGTGTAAATGTTTTAATTTCTGTGATGGATATCGATTAACGATAATTTATTTTAGGATGTAAAATAAAACTGAAAAAATTTAATTGAGTTTTCTACTATGCTTTATTCTACCGAACTATACATATAACGCATAATGTACAAGAGCTAAACATAATACACAAAAAATCTGAATATAATTTATCATGTAATTACAACAATAATATTCAATCACATTCAAATTTACGTAAATTCATGAAATTGCAAAAGGACTGTAAGAAGCTAAAGGTTAAATTGCAGATTCAAAAAACCATAGAGGAACTCAACGTATGAAAACACCTTCTTTGGTTCCCAAAAAGGTTACAAACAACAAAGGAATTATTCATTACTAAAAATTAATATATTTTCACAAACGCACTAAAACTTCCAAAAAAATCCAAGAAAATATGCTAGCTCTCCAGTCATTGCCTAGACAGAGTGGATCTTAGAAAGATTTTAGTTTAAGGACCGCAGCGGTGTCAAAATTCCACCGTATGCACTTGAATGAAGGATCTTAGTTTTCATGCAAAACATCAAAAAGCTGCAGTTCTATGGGAAAATGGTAGTAATCATGGCTAGGACGCGAACAAAACCACTACCATTTTAATAGCTTCGCTAATTCTATGTTCCATTTAAGTAATAATTGTAAATCTATACACTATATACACATTATCTGAAGGCTAATATATATATAGAATTTTATTTACATATAGGTATTTATTATGTAGCTACATAACATAGGTTTTATATAAGTGTTGTAAATATACTGACAGTTATGTTTTAAAAATCACGACTTATATATGTTTCACGTAACGCATTTTGTATAGCTTATAATTCCGTCCTCTTTATTTATTTGAAACAAAGGGACACGTTTATTTCCTTTCATGCACATACATTCTCAGTAAAAGTTAAATATTCTCAAAACATGCAACATAACATAGAATGTGACAATTTTCGTCTCAGTCCAAAATTAATATTATGTAACAATATAGAAAATTAATAATGTTACATGTTTATTTCACGCGTTTTTGTTGCCTAATTCTGTAAATATCATTCATGGGCGGAGCTGCTGAAGAATCGTCTTCGTCACTATCATGTTGGTCTTGATTGGCATGCATGGCAAAGCCTTTCCTCTTAAACCCACGCTTTCCACCTCTGTGATTGTGGAAGTGGTGCTCTCGCTGGTGACTATGATCGTTTTCTGAATTTATAACCCAATGGACTGATTTAGCGAGGTCAAACTGTGTTTGGTCAGCGCCTTCACCATTAGGAGATGGGACTCTTTCTGGGAGTTGTAGTCTTTGAAATACTTCCATTAACTTATCTACGCCAACAAAGGGTCCATGAAAATAGACTGGGGAAGGTAATAGCGTATTCAGATGGGCAGCTGCTGGAGGCATGGGAAACGTTCCACCTTTATAATATAATAATAAAAACCAAAAACGTTATTATATTATTATTGCGTAAAAAAATCAGACTCGGATTTATGATCCACCAACGAGGGAAATCCATATTATTATCATTTAAATATTATTTTTCAGATATTTTTACCACTGATTTAATATACGATTTATCGTAACTTGCCTGTAACTGTGTGCTCGCCTGTGTATGCATCTATTTTTGGCTTGAAGGGTATCATTTGAGAAAAGTCGGGGCGACAAACTTTCTCCTCATCTTCCTCCTCAGTTTCTGTTGGTTCAGTCGTAGTAGGAAGTTCAACCTTTGACTTAGACGATACAGCAATAACATCAGAGTACCCTATTGACTTCAATTCCGCTGGCGAACAAGGAAACAAGTCATGAAACCTGTAGCGATCAACGATTTGTGCCGTTTCTTTTCCTTCGAACTCCTTCAACTGAAATATAAATTTTTAAAATCAAGTGTAATTTTAATTTCATGAATGAGCAATGTCAAACACGTAATAAAATTATACGAATACAAACCTGATTTAATACAGTGCTACGACGCTTTTCCGTCTTCACTATGCTACTCAAGTCACCTATTGTCGACTCGAATTCAAGAAACTTGTTCCAAATGTCCCTATTTGTAGAAAGTAAACGGGTAACTTTAGCATCATCGGAATGACAAGAGAAAAGCATTTGATATGGCTATTATAAAATATCTCGTGGATTCGTCGGCCTTCTGGGTGCACAGTATACAACAAGTTAATGAATGATTAGTTGAAACAACTTTTCTCTGTTATTAGATAAACAAAAAGGACATTGACAAGTATATTTCCCATCCCGTGTTTCGCGTATTACCAAATCAGTAATAATTGCTTTAATTTCAAATGCAACGAGCTTGCGGAAGATTTAGTTACGTTTGATGCAATAACACATACGCAATGCGTATTACGCATTGCCGTAGTAGTAGTTCCTTTTCTATTGTAACAAAAATCTGACACTATAGCAGTATACCAGCACCTTGAAATATTTCAAAATAAGTATAAAAAAAAGTATACCTATATCTAGTTTCGAACTTTTCTAACACCCTAACAATCTGTTATTTATTATTGTATAGAATGTATCCAAAAGACCCTGAATCCACCAAGAAATAGTTTTTACGTATACACATACACTGATTTTTCAGCCTCAAGGGTTCCCGATGTCAGCACTCTTTCAAAGAGCACTCGTGTGTTATTTTCCTCTGTGGTAATGAAATAAATGTCAAAATTAAAAATTTGTCAGTGTTGTCGGACAAATTAGAAAAGTATTATTACAAACAAAAGTTTGTTCATGGATTAAGTTTAAGCAGAAAGAAATATTTAAAAATCAATATGTGGTAATTGGTTTTGGTAACTCCAGCATTCATACCGTTTAGATGAGATAAGTAATCCACGTAATTCATAATATAATCGACATCATCCGGGAACTTTTTTAGGCCAAGTTCAAATATTCTGAACGCAACGTTTTGATCTTTGCTACAATAATACTCCATTAATGCAGCAGCAACATAAATGTGATGCTTTGAGCGAGGATCCTCCCTAGCCTTTTTAAAAATCGTTCGTGCACTCTTAATACCTTCTGCGCGTCTTGCAAATTTCATATACTGCACATATGCCTAGAGGAAGAGAATGCACAATAACGCCATGTGTTTTTAGAAATATAAAGTTTCATGACAAGTAACGTGATTATCGAAGAAGTAATCAGCATTACACAACCATTGTCAACATCCAACACAACAACTTACGAGAGCGCAAAATCAAGACAGGCACCAGTGTAATTCATATGGCATAATACCCGCAGAGAAATGTTTAACTAAAAATTTAAATTAATTCTTCTTCACATTTGCCACCAAACGGCAATAGAAAAGTTATGCAATGACATTTAATGTTTTTTTGCCAATGAAATGTATGCTGGTGGTGTTTTGTTTGAAAATGCCTTTCCGTGAGCTGGCATGGATTTGTTTTGACGATAATAATTAAAGACAAAATCGATAAAAGCAGGCTAGATTTGAGAGCTGGAAATGTTCCAAATGTATTTTATAAGGAACTGTAATTCGTTCAAAGGGTCGAAGAATTTTAAAAATTTTAATGAAGAAAAACACAATGGGACGAACAACAGTATTTAGTTCTGATAATTTAGTTTTAGCAAACCAGACAAGAAGATAACCTACTAGAGTTGGGTCTACGTCTTCAACTTCCAAAACTTTCTGATAGATTGAATGGACCTTCTCGTACTTCACTCTTGTTTCTTCAAAATCACAGTAGGCGAAATAGAGTAGCATGTTTTTGCATAGAACACCCGATATGGCTCGTTCATACATTGCTGCAGCCTCGTCGTTGAATGTTTTAGACGAATTTGAGTCCTGTCAAACAGCATTATTTCAATATTCATATTCAATTGGTACAAGTTTAGAAAACTAAATATTTTGTTAACATATTATAATGTTTTATGTTACTACACATACCCCCTTGTCGTTGTGAAGTTTCGCCATATTTTCAAGGTACAGGGAAGCCTCATACCAAATATCTGGATGGTGACTGAGACACAGAAGGCATTGCTCATAGGCAAACATTACACGTTTGGCAAGTAAAGTGAGATCCTCGGTTCGCATAGGATTACTCTTTTCCCATGCAATATATTTTTTCCACAACGCAACCTACAAAAAATACACAATTTGGTAGTGCCAATGAAAATGCCAATGAAAATAGCAAATCTAAATCTTCACTAATATATTTACCTGTCTCAGCTCTTCGGGTGTTCCAACCGGAGGAACCGAAGGGAAGTTTCTGTTTAACCCTCTTGTTATTGCTTCGTGTTCTTTTGCAACTCTTCGGGCGTTCATGTAGTCTCTTGAGCGTTCCATCGACATTTTCTCCGCAATTATTGGATTGATACTTTGTTCAAAGGCAATATAGTCCTTCCAAAGTGTCTCTACACTTACCATTGGGGTCATTACTGCTTTTTGATATACCTAACAGTAGCGTTAAATATAAATCACAATCAATATAACACTAACACATCAGAAAAGAAGAAAACACTGTTTTCAAAACAGTTAATTTTAAAACACAGACCTTTCTGATTGCACTAATCTTTTGATTTTCAGCGTAAGATCCAACTGCATCGACCGATTTTAAAAAGTTCGCATAGTCATTCCAAATTGAAAATGACTGTATATCCATTCCAATTTTCTCTAATGCAAAGTCATATGACTGTGCCATCTTTTCTCTGAATTAATTTAAAAACGAATTATTAAACTTTTTTCATAACCCACAATACAACAAACATGTTCCAGAGGCAGTGGAGTTCTTCTCTTACTTATAAGTGGGCAATGTTGCTTTTGAGTCCCGAATGTATTGTAGGTACAACCTCCATAAGTCGATATGTAAAACTTTTATAAGACACCGTTGGAACAACTGAAAAATATTATGTTCAAAGCATTTTTTTTCTTATAAATTACCACTATACTAATAATAATGTATTACATACTCGTTCATGCATAAAACATTTTGAAAAATTGTAGCCAGAACAAACCTTTTCGACTTTGTCGTAATTGCGAGCCTTCATCTGGAAATGAACAATAAAGAAAATAATAACTATTAGGTAATTACTCAATTAGATGTCGATGATGACGGCGATTTGATTACTAATTTAATTTGATCATTAAATATGCAAAACACGTTCATACAAAACTATTATTACAAGAAACAAAAAACATTTAGTGACGAACCTCTTGTTCAATGTACATTTTCCAAAATCTTCCAGTAGTAGGAAACATCTTCACCAGCTTTTCAAATAAAGTTCGCATTTCATCTATTTTGCGCTGCTGCATTTCTCGAAGAAGAATGTTCCAGGCATCTAAATCGAAAGGGTTCTCCTCCGTAGCCAGATAAGCTTTCTGAACAGTCTCGTTTGTAAAAATCTGGAAATTATGTATATATTAGCAATAACAAATGGTTCAAGGCTTCAACCAAAAATGCGTCGACTTTATTTTATGCTATGCATACACACATGTACATGTTAAACGAAAAATAAGCATGCCGTTATAAAACAATTAAAATTAAATTAGACCGCTTACCATTTTGATTATCGTTTGCGATTTCACGCGAACAGTCTTTACTAAAAAATGCGATAAGGTCACCACAGCCTCTGTGACATCTATTTTCCGGTTCTTTGAGCGCCACCACGGCTTTCAACCACTGCTGAGCCTCAAGTAGGTAGGTAGTATGGTCAACAATAATGGAAAGTTATTCGCATTCAAGCAACAGTATGCAGTCGACGACGGTGTTATCAATTGGATGGCTAAATATTATTGTTGATATTTTATAAAGTACAGTATTTAGCCAGCGAACACAATGATGGGTAGTAATAATAGTCCGAAAATACGATAAGCAAAAATTACGCTTAACTCCGACTTGACGATAAACGAAAGAATATATTTTTAATAACAAAATGCTTTCCCCACCATCAGCTGTACCTCCTGTCAGCTGATATGTAAACAGTGCTTTTTATTACAACTGTCGAGTTTTTTTTTTCCTTTTTTTAAATGGAATTTATTCAAATATTTTTTTTTTCAGAATAAATAATGGAATTTCAAGTTTTACAGCATTTTAGCCTTATTATTTCAACTTCAATATTACATTCAAAGCAAAAATACAAAAATTAAATTAACGTAAAAATATATTTCAGTTAAAAATTAAGCTACGTCATCATAACTTATTATTCCCGTTAAACCATGTTACTACAACAGTTCACAAAAATTTATATTATTCCTTTATTCTTTTGTTTCCTAATGTTTAACNTTTATATTATTCCTTTATTCTTTTGTTTCCTAATGTTTAACTTTAATAATAAAACGCTTTGATGTAGAATAGAGACTATGTAATAAAACAGGAACAAGAACAATCATAAAAATAATACCACAAAAATTATAATAGCAGCAGTAGTTGTAGTAGTAGTGTAATATGTATCTCTGTACTTGTTAACTTTACAAAAAAAACACTCTAATCAATCAATACACTAAGCAAGCTGATGGATGATGATGATAATAATAATAACTTTCAGCCCAACTATTATACTAGGTAGACCGACGATGCAACACCGCTGCTGGTGATGATAAAAAGATAAACAAGAAAAATGGTACAAATTTGTGTGCTAACAACACGGACCGAAATAAATACCGTAGAACGACAGTTTTACTAATTATTTCTGTATTTAAAAAAAATACAGTTACGTGCAGGTGTAGAGAAAAATACGGCAAATACACGGCTTAATTAGAGCAACTGCTGTCGTGTCGCTGGCGTACACATAATATACATTCACACAACAACATACGTGCATCATACCTAAATAGACATGTACCTATTTTTATTACAATATAGCAATGCGCAAATGAAGCTTTGTGCTTGCCCTAGCCATACCATTTACCATACCAATGCATTCTCGCCAACATGTTTTCAAATCGACGCGGCAACTGGTAAGCAAGCCAAAAAGGAAGTATGTATGATATTATGTATGTATGTAACAAAGAGCAAGAAATAACGTACAATATTGCCTTGCTTTCTCTCCTCGTTT
Organism: Zhuqinia jingwanae; assembly: GCA_027744095.1. Classification (NCBI taxonomy): domain Eukaryota; kingdom Metazoa; phylum Arthropoda; class Collembola; order Entomobryomorpha; family Paronellidae; genus Zhuqinia; species Zhuqinia jingwanae. The sequence continues at coordinate 22,461 of JAHZNC010001014.1, forward strand.
TTTTTGGTTTTCCAGGGAATTGAAAGGGGGACGTTGTACATGAATAGGGAACAAAAATCTTAAATGAGTTAAGTTAAACGTTAAAAATACACCAAAAACAATTTACTAGTAATGCAATGCAGTCAAGTGCTTTTTGAACATGTCGTACTCAAGGAGTGATGATGAACGTATGGATGAATATTTCTCAAGGTCATGACTTTTTTTTTGCAAAGATTACAATAAGAGTGTTTTTCCTGTTTGAATCTAAATGAAATATCAAAGTGTGTTATTAATTATTAGGGAAAAATTTCGCTGGTCCGTTGTATCAAAGTAGCAATCGTGAGTCGGCTGATTGAAGCTGGGAAGTGAGTAGTGGACTGACTACTAATTACGGCTTATTTATATGATAAGATATTTGTAGTGTAAATACAATGCATGCTCTACTGTTTGTTTGTTGACATGGAAGAGAGATGCAGAGCAGATGACTCAAAAGTGCACAGACTGAGTTTTCAGGGCTATTATATAGAGGATAATAATGTGCATAGGTATGTAGTATGTATTGAAAAGGGTATTCGGAGATTCCCTTGAGTTGAATAAATCTACACGGAGAAAAATAAAATCCATGCATTCACACACCAAGGCAAGGAAATGGTTTGTTTGTTGCGTCAGATCTTGGTGTTTCCCTTCCGCTTCCGGTATGACTCTGCTTTGTAACGTGAAAAAGTGTATAAAATGTGTGATGATGAAAATCCGTGGCATCATCATGTTGCATGTAGGAGGAAAGGCTGAATTATAATACAATATATAATTATTCTCTTATAGCTTCAACCTATTTATGATTTGTCCTGTGCTTGTGCTTTGACTTTTATGCTATGTTAGGTTGTTGTGCGTTCGTTGTACTGACTGAGATCATCAAATCAAGCATAGTTCAGTCAGTTAATACTTGCCAATACCAAAATGCCCATGCTAACAATGAATTACTTAAACTCGACAACTGTATTGTATATTGAAGTAATCGTGCAAGGAAATTATGTGATGTACTGTGAAAATCAAAAGGCGTTTGTAATGAACAAAATTGGTCTGGTACCAGTTTTTCACACTTATTCCAGTTTCCAATTTTTTATTATTCCAAGTACAATTTCCCTTACGGAAACGGAAAACTTATTTTCTTCATTTCCTGTAAAACATGCTTGTGCAGAAATTTCTTTTGTTTTTGTGCTAGTCATATTTAACAATTTGTCATGACCAAGATCTATTTTGGTTGAAATCATTGTTTGAAAATTTGTCTTGCTGATCTTACAATGCTTGTGCTAGCCCTAATTTAGATTTTGAATGCAGTCGTTTTTATCCTTTCAAGTTTTAAAGTCTCGATAAGGTATGTATAGAAAAAAATCCTCATATTTGTGTACTTCAAAGAAAATCTTGGTTTTTACTTGCCACATAGTTTATTTTCCATCAACTTGTAGTGGTTGAAGACTTTGAATTTTACCTACATGCATACGTAGGTATGTACCAATATACCTAATTTTCATCATCATGGTGGTTGACGAAATAAAATCTGTAGCTCTTTCTAACCCCCGACGATTCTTTTGTAAAATCTTTTTAAAAAATGAGAAGAAAGAAAATATGTTGGGTAAAATGTTAATGTATCCGGATGTAAATCGTACGTGGTGTAAATCGGCACTAAATATCCTCCTCTCTGTACTTTAGAAAAAAAAGTATCAATGTTACGTACTACGTGCGTACATAAAAATAAATTATATTCATGTATTTACAAACGCATATGTACTACTCTATTCGCATTCATTTCATAGTTTTGAAATAAATGTTGTATTGTACTTATCGTTTCTAACATAAATGCCTATTAATGCGCACAGCAGCAGAAAACTGGAATCTGGATCTGCTGGAGGAAGATTCTTGGTATTGTAAACACTACATAGAATATAGATAAAAAATATATCAATATATATGTACATGGGAATATATAGTACATTAGTGTATTATATGTGTGAGTGAAGGTAGAAGTGAATCCAAAAAGTGAGTTTTAGAAGCCCATCAACAACAACATCAACTTTCATCTCATGTCCCCTCTTACAAATGTAGTACTAGACATGGTTTTATATGGATGTGATGATGAGTAAGTATATAGGTAATATGTTATACCAAGAAAACCAAGAGATGGATAATATCCTATACCACACCACACACGATATATGCCATGCCAGGGCCAGAAACCAGTAAGTAATGGCTTTATGAACAAGAAAAATATTCAACCAAAGTTGTTTTTCTCCTTCCGTCTCTCTCTCTCTCTCACTCTTCTCTTATGACTCCGGTTGTCGTTTATATGGATGTTATATATTAGTATGAATGTTACAAAAGAGAGGGTACACATATATACTGCTGCCCCAAGTAAAATCTCCTGAGGGGGATTTTATAAAACCAGAAGAGGAATCTCGTCTCCTTTTCTGTTGCTGCGAAAGAGGAAGGATGTCAATGTTAAATACTTTTTACGTAACCACTTTTTCCTCATCACCACCATCGTCATCGTCGTCATCATCATCATAACCATATATACATACATACTTTTTGGGGGCTGACTCTTTTTTTTCCTTTCCCGTCCATCCGCTGAATCTGTAAAGAATGTGAAGGTATTCCTTTTTTATGTGTATGCTGTGCTTGCTGCTGATATGATTACAAAAAAAAGTTACCAACCATCTTTCTTCATCCACTTGTAACCAGAACTGACTGAAAAAAGAAAGAAAAAAACCAGCTTTTGTATGTTTGTTTCTAGCTGAAATATTTTTTAACTGAAACATATACATATAATATATTAAAATATTTATCCTTGTTCCTGGACAATCGGACAGTGCACATTCTCACGCAATGTAATCAACAAAAGTAAAACACAAGACAATTATTATTATTATTGAAGTTTGCAGCAACTCTCAACATTTACTTAATGCAAGAAAACAAGTATATCAGAATCAGAATCTGTGGAACATAAAAATGTACGCGCATACATTCCTCTTTATTTTGCAATCTTAAAAATTTAAGTGGGGAAGAGAAATGCAATCATCAGTAAAAATGAATTCGTGATGCGAGGAAGTATTAACATGTCCGAATTGTTTTTTACGTTTTTAACAATACACTAATTATTATAGTGTGTGTGTGTGTGTGATACGTTGTGGTGTGTGTGGGAAGTGGAAATCTCTAATCTGGAAATCAGTGTACTTGGGTCGTATCATTGTGTTCTTGTGTATTGCGAACTTTTACGTTTTGTAAAATTAGTTGCTTGCAAATTCCGCCGCGTTTTGCTGAATCTTGTAATTATTGCACAAATACTGGACCAACGAAAAAATGGAAGGAAGAAGTAATTATTTACAATAACAACTACTATCTATTGGAGGAGGTGCAAGGTGGGTGTACAAAATAAAATTCTATTTAAAAATGTTATATGAATGCAGTCGTATGATGCTCGGGAGTGTCTCCACAAGTTGACTTTTTAACGTAATTTAGTATAAATGGGACAACAGCGAAACAGGCATGGTTTAAAAAATAAATTAAAACAAAGCTGGAGTTATAATTTACATACGTTATGGGTACATTTTAACGAGGATATACAATTTGAAGATGGGTAGATTATAAAAGTGTTGTGTGGACTGTGGACTGGAGATGATTTGGCTTATCTGCCAACATTACTTCGTATAGGTCACCCTTTTGCAAAAAAAAAAAATCTTTTTGATAGTATTGTCGGGAAGTATAAATGAGTCAATCTCGGGAAGAACCAAAATGTTTTTGATTAAAGCTTACAATTGCGCTACTCAATCTCTGCCAGTCGATTGACTACAGCTTGCAGCTTGTCAAGTTCCTTTTTTTGAGATTGATAACCATATTTTTTATTTTTACCCATGTAATATTATCGTCAGCAATATTATATGATATATAGATAATGATGACGTTCGTCCGCCGTGGTTGTTGCTGAAAGTGAGCATTGTTATTACTACTACTGAGGTTCTTTTAGAGTGAGGAAAAAGCACTGAATCAGAATCCATCATTCTAAATAGGCAGAGCACAGTCAGTCAGTACACGAACGACGTAATTTAACAACCCATCCGGCTGGTTCTTGTTTTGTAGATAGAAAGAGCATATTAGTGAATGTATGAAATTGTGAATGTTATATCACGTTATAATAATATAAAAATGTGATCTTAGTCAAGTTTTGCGCTGTATATATATATATTGTCGATGATGTAGTACTATATCAATATCAACAAGAAGACTATTATTCGCAGATGTTGTTTTAAGGAAAGGTATATATTAATGTAATATTATGCATGTGGCGTTTGACGTAGCAGCAGCAGCAGCTTCTCTGCTGGATGATTATGGTGATGGTGGTGGTGGTGGTGGTGGAAGACTATTCACTGACGGCTGCATATATATAAAAAGAGGAAATATTCCAAGTAACCAGCTAACTAGCACACACACAAAACTCTTGTCTGCTTGATTTTTCTGGTATACTAACATGTTATGGAATAATATCCTGATTTCTTGATTTTCTTTATACTTGAAGATGTCTCTTCAAGAATCAGCAGAATAATATGTGTATATTATTGTGTATGCATATCATACATGTGTGTACATTCATTTCATACTTTCCTGTTTTTGCATTCAAATTCATTCCCTCATGAAATGATAGCAGTGCGGAATGATGATGTGTTTTTCTCTCTATTATTCTATGCACACATGTTGTTAGGGCTGATGATGATGATCTTAGAGGATATATCAAATTAGCATGCGAGTTTAAGAAAAAGGAGGCGATCACTTTTAAACACAATAGAATGGGTGGTAATGGTTTGTTCCCGTGTAGTAGTAGTAGCAGTAAGTAGAGATTTTTTATGTGTGCACAAGTGATACTCTTTTCTTTGCAATAGTGACTTAAAAGGATCTTCTTTATCTTTCATCTACACAGGATGAGCAGGATTGGGCTGAGAAGTCTGAGAGTAAGCAAGCATAGCCCAAGCCAGCAGTTAGTGCTAGCATACACATTAGTAAAGTAAAGTAAACGATTACAGTGTGCAACATTGACGAAGGACGACGGAAGCTGCTGCCAACCGCAGCCCATCTAACTAACAGAGCATCCTAAAAAAAATAAGCAGATATAGAGAACAAACCGCCTCGCCTGCTTTGCGATTAAACTTTTGCTCAACTCAGCTAACTCATCATCATATGCATGTATTCGTCGGCAAAGGAGGAAGGAAGTACTTTAATTAGTTTCTATTATCATTAAATTGCTCATCTTCAGCTGGAGCAGTCTCTGTGAAGTGCATGTGTGTACCATCCTTCTCATCATATCATCCAGCAGCCAGTATTATATTAATTTTACTGGCATGATTTAGTTTTAGTTCAGCTTTACATACCTACCTACACGCGCATTTCCATTCCATACTCTTACAGATGCAGCAGGAGCAGCAGCAACTATAATAATAACGATACGCCACGACACGACATTCAATTTATATGATTTACACACGAGGCATACTTTACATAAGAAGAGTATGCAATTACTCTCCATGAAACTACCAACGACGCTGGTATATAGTAAAGTGAAGTACAAATTTGTTTAAACCGTCCCTAGGAAGGATTATTTTATCTCCGCTTCGTTCATGCCTGTGCATTATAGTCCAAACCTTTTCCGTTTCCATGCTTGATGCTCCAGCAGCAACGGAGCGACGCATGTTCTCCAACAAAAATTTATTTTTTCTCCTTTATCATTTCGTGATTGCACTTGAGTGAAGATGAAGTACTGCTGACTAGTAGTGGACGGTATTATATACAGTGTGTTTACTGTGTGCTCAGTGTGTCACATTTAGTTAAGTAATATATTGTATACAATATAGAAACTGGTTTGTGTAACGAAACATTCCGTTCTCATTTTTGGAATAACTGTTTAATCTTGTGCATATAGCATTCTCATCGTCG
>JAHZNC010001015.1:0-13065 GCA_027744095.1 Zhuqinia jingwanae
ATAGAAAAAAAAGAAGAATAAAAGTTGTGCTTTTCCCCTATTTTTTATACATGCTTTTTTTTATACAAACCCATTCTTCCCTGTAATTCCTTTTTATTACTAAAAACGGGGAAATTTTAGTCAGAAAATGTACATGTACTTGGGTTTGTGTTGTAATCTGTAGTAATGTGGATGATGTTGTTGTTGTTGATGTTACAAGATATATCTTTAACGACTACAACGACGACACAAAGTCAAGTCAAGTCACAAACCATACAGTATATAGTCGCAAGATGACGACTCATTTCTACAAAACGACACTGTTTTCTTCTTGATTTGTCCTTTAGAAAAAAAGGAAGGAAATGGGAAATGTTTTCCAGAAAAATAAAACTACTTTCACCTTTCTACTCTTTAGCTTTTTATGTATGTGTTGTGTATGTACATACCTATACAGACTGTACATCCTCTTTTTTTATTCTTTTTAACAAGTGTACTACCTACCGCATGTAACGATACTTTTTTATGTGTTTTTTTACAACTTGCTGGAAAGAGGAATAAGAGAGAGAGAGAGAGAGAGAGAGAGGAGGAATTGAGCTGATTTGAAATGTTAGTAGGTATACTTTTTTTGTGCGTGCAGTAAAGATAGTGAAAAGGTTGGTAGTTTGGAAGGCACAAAAAGCATTATATAATAATATAAAAAAGTTTGAGTTGAACTGGAAGAAAATCATGCATACTTAAACCATTTTCATGGTTTTACGACATTCACTTCATTTCCAACAACAAGTTTACATCATAATAACAAGAAAAAGGTATTAAAAAGAGCGTCTTTTTAGAAAAAAATGAAGAGAAAGGTGCTCTAGTATTGGAATATCTGGTTGTGTAAGTTGTTGTTGCACATAATTCTGTTGAATTTTTATAACATTTTTTTTATTCGTAATACACTGTAATTGAGTATTTATTTGCTGCTGTGTGATGAGAAGAAGATAAGTTAGACATTTAAAAGTAAAAATAATTTGGAAGAGCAAAAAAAGTTTAAAAAAATAAACATTTGAAAAACATGGTTTTTAGTGTTAGTGGTTCAATGCCGACATAAAAACATAATAACTTTGAAAGTACATTTGTATTTTGTCCTTCGTTATTCGGTGAAAGTAAATTTTCTCTGGAATAGCAAATGCAATTTGTCAGCGTATCAATCACAGATTACACATCATAAATTTCAAACAAGGTACAACTGTTTGGAAAGTACCTTGTAATATAACAAACAGACAGATTTGATGGAACTTGATCAAACCAAAGGATAAAAAAATGTCAGACTTCGAGTACTCCGTCATTTGAATAGTCAATTACCACACCTTATATAAAATTTATAAATAGTTTGAAGTCAGTGGAAGAGTTGTGTGCGACATTAAAAAATTATATGATACATTATTATGTTCTCGGTTTGGGTGGGGGGTAGACTTATATAATTGGTGATTTTATATAACGTCATAATATGTGCAAACGCTCCCTAAACTATTTTTTGTGTATCCGTTACGGTACATGCCCTTGGTAAACTTGTGCAGAAAAAGTAAGTATACAATAAAATAAACAGGAAAACGGCATAGGTCAGCTAATAGGCACAACATACAAAACAAGTAACCAAGGAAATAGGTAATAATGCATCTCGTTTCTCGTCATGTTTTTTATCCTCGTGTCTCAATGATTATAATGTTTTGCTTGTGCTTTCCCTAATCTTCCACGTATCAAACATACACAAGCCACAGTATTATTCATCCATTTTGTTTTTTGCTGATGTTGGTATCTTCCTGGGGTCCTTCTCAACGAAAAGATTCATAACTTACTATTTAAACGCCCAAAGTAAAAAAAACATCCCTCAAGTTCTTCTCTTAAATACCAACTATTTTTTTAAACTGGTATAGAGCGGCAAGGGAGAAAGAGTCAAAGAGCTTTAGGGACACTTTACTTCTTCATTTTCGTCAAAAAAAAAAGCAGAAAGAAAAGCTAGACACCAGACTGGACAAAAAAAACAGGAAAGTTTTTTGGGGACCTTTCCATACTTTGCACTTAATCATCATATACGTACTTATTATTACATACTTATTACTTGTTTTATATGGTCTACTTGAGATGTTCCCAGAATTTTGTCAATGTACCACAACAACAACAACCCAACAACAATTTGCTCCATGAAACCTGGGAAAACGCTACTAGCTACCTATTTATATACATAACTTTTGCTATTTAGTAACGCAGATAAGTATAGCGAGATATATAGAAAGGGAGGTAAAGAACTAGAGCGGAAGTAAGTGATGAGCCTTCATTTATATTTAACTAGGAATAAAAAAGACATGTTTTTATGTCTGTTGGCTTCCTACTAAACTCATATAAAAAACTTGAGCAAAAAAGTTGTGAATTGTTTTTCCTAAAACATCCAATCCACTTCTTTTACCAAAAAAATAAATGTCTCTCCGGACCACGAGAATTGTATAAAAAACCAGAAAGGAAAAAATATATATAAAAGGACCTAAGCATCAAAACCTGTCAATACACTTATTTTTTGCCTTTTATCTACCATCTTTTTGCACTAAAATCATGTAACGTTACTAGGAAGGAGGGCGGTTTTTTTGAAGGTTATAAACAATTTGCGCATTAATCCTTTACTCTTTTGTGTCTTTTTAAGTACATTTGGTCAGGCTTTTGAATTTTTGCTGTAATGTAGCATTTAATATGGCATCAAACGAGGGGTAGGGAATGTGGTCCAAGGTACAAGGTCACTCTTTAATACTACTTCTTGGAACCAGTGTATCCGTAACCACATTTGCCACAAATACCAAATCGTCTCAACATTTATGTGGGAAGTTGAGCCTGAGTACGGTCTACATACTTAAACCCCGTTTTTATAACTGACACTTCCTGTGCCAGCGTTCCTTTAACAAAAAAAAACACTGTATATTTATAAGCCACAAAACTGCATCAATGTCAATAGAATGATATTGAATGTAGCATTGTCCATGATGGGACACAAAAATAGGACAAAATAATAATAATAATAATGAAACGGCAATACTTTAAATAACATGGCCAACCAAACAGAACATTGTTCTTGTATTCAATAATAATAACCAAGCCAAGCCAAACCACTTTTCCCTTCTCCCCAAAAATGTACCCTTGTGACTTTTTTTACTGCCTGAAATATATATATTTTTTATCTGCCACACAATACTCCATCTGAGGCTCCCTCATTCTATTCAACTGAGACATTGATGTTTCTTCTATTAAAAACATACATCCGTTCTAGTATTATTTTCCGATGAATAGAAAAGTTTTGCTTCTTTTTTTTCCTCTTAAAAGCTCACATTTATACATGTTTTCTGTTGCAAAAAAAGTTCGGCTTTTGCAATAAATACAATATACATACTATATACATTTTATACATTTCTTACGCGTATTCTTTTTACGACAAAGTCACTCATTCATTTTCCTCGTAATCATCGTTTTGCTGAAGACTAAAAAAATTGAATACGAGAATTATTAGTCAGAAAAAAAATTGAATTATATATTCTAGTATTTTATATTATTTCCACTTTAGTATGCCTACTGTCTAGTGTATAAAAAAATATGCCTGCTTGTTTGAGCTGTGCTGAGTCCCCCATACCTAATATAATGTATTTTTTATGACCAAGACAGTCGTGGGAAAGGTTAATGATCTGTGAAATTGTTATTAATGAATGGGCTATGCTACTACCACCACCGCTTTTACTACCTCTATCATATGAGATGAGAATAAAAAATAGAGAATATCAGATGAAATGGAATGAGTAAAGAAACGGCAAAAAGAAAATGGATAATGAAACTTTTCTTCTTCTTTTTGTACTATGCTATTCCTTTCCCTGTGCATGTGTATGTGTTGTATACCTTTGCTCCGATTAATATGTAATCTCTTACTCTGTAATAATGCAATGAAGAAAAAAGTAATAATGATGATGATGATGAAGATGATGACAACACGGAAAGAAATACGGGAAGAACAAGCATTCAGCATAGCAGCAAAGTTAATAGAAACGAGAAGGGATGATGATGATGCTTATGATAAAAATGGAGCAAGTCAACCATGATATTATGTATACATTTAGGTATATGAGAAGGGCGAGCAAAATGAGGATGACGATAAAATGATCTGACTTGGTGCAGTCAGAAGAAGAAGAAGAAAAAGGTCGACCAGCAGCAACAGAGTGTACAAATGTACAGCACTATACTACTCTCCTTACGAATTTAAGGTGATATAGTAGAAAATTGCATTGCATATTAGTATACATAAAGGGAGCTTGGATTGGAACGAAGGAGAAAAGTGCAATTTCTTTGCTTGCTGCCAAAGTGTGTGTGTGTATGTGTCAAGAAGAAACTGACAGGAAAGTTTCCTTATTTGCCAATATATTAATAATGGTAATAATAATAATACGGTGTACGTAAGTATGTACAATGTACACATTCAGAATACTATCTATTATACAAGGAACGCTAGATAGGTGGATGAGAAAGGATAATGATATGATGGGATATTATTACGTGATTTGAATTTAATGAAGTATGTAGAAAAGTCCTTTTCATTCTACTACATGTATGTTATGTCAGTATATATTTTTTTTTCTTGTTTGTAATGCGATCCTTCTATTGTCGCATGAAAGGAAATCAGATAGGTAAAGAAAAGTATATATTATGTAGTAGGTAGTTGTTGTTGGTAGGTTATATGGTGATCGATGAATCGATCATTATGGAATGAAAAGGTAAAAAAAAGGACTGGAAAATTGGCAACGGAGAAATAAAAATAAAAATAAGGAGATAGAAAATAAATGGCGGAATAATCATGTTAGAAAAAAGAAAAGAAAAAAGTGTTTTGGATACGATATATGAAAGATAATAGTTTTTGCATAGTTTCATTGATAATAGCTATGCCTAAAATAATATGCTACTTGTCTAGTTTTCGGTGTGTGTAGTTCTAATGGACATGTAATGTGTGTTTTGGTAATAATAATAATGATATGGGCGGGGGTGGAAAAAGAATACTTGATGCGATAATGATATGATTTTGATGATTACCCAAGATTATCGTTTGACATCATAATGTTTTGCTAGACAAGGGACAAAAAGACAGACGTTATTATGGGTATTTAGTTTGTATTTTGGCACGTGTGCATGTTTTTGTGCGTAGGGATTTTAAATGGCTTTACTCTTCTTATTGAAAAGATGAAGATATGTTGTCACAAGACAAGTTTTTTGGATTTTAAATTTTTAAATCCTTCAAAAGTTTTAGACAGTTACATGTGAGTTTTTGGGGAATATAAACAAAATCGGACTATAAAAGAGAAAATTGCTTTTCAAATAAGTCGTTTCATAGCAGCAACAGCAGCAGCGCCAGACACCAGAATGTTTTATAATTACAGAGGGAGCTCACAATTTGAATAGATACATAGATTAAGGTTATAAATATATATGCCAGTATGCATATTTTGTGTGAAATTACTCTCGACAAGAAGATGATTGTAGGTTTCGATGTTGTTATTTCAGTTTATGTATGTTTTAGACAGGTTTGATGATGACCTCCTTTTTTAACCTATAACCTTATACCCAAAAGGCAAGCGTTATATATTTAAGATGATTCAAAATCAAAACAATTTTATCACATAAAAATATCAGTGTACATACAGCATATATTTTTAACTTTAAAAAAGTTTGCAGTTGTCAATTCTCGGGAAAAACGGGAAAAAAGTTTAATGGATATGATGACTGGCACATGGCCTTGGTACGATTACCTCGACATATTTCCTGATGCAATGTACATTCGAAACCGGAAGGGGATTCGAAAGAAATGTTTCCACAAGAAATATTCTTCAAGTATTTCTCAGAATATTACGGCAGACTTTTTCAAATATTATGTACATTTTTTTCTTTAAATCTTTTGCTTCCTCATTTCTCCCACTTATTTTAGCATAAACAATTATTATTATGAAAATGGGTAGCGAAAAAAAAAATGAATAAAAAAAATCCTTCTTGAGGCGACGCCTAAGGATTTATGCACAAATTGTTCCATAATGTGTAATTTAATGAAGGAATCGTGAGTTTTTCGCCTATGCACATAAAATGAAGAAACCAGAGAAATATATTAAGATTAGTTATCTTTTTTTATATATGTAATTATGTATCTTCTTATGTATAAAATTAGCAAAGTGAATTGGAGCCGCACGTGTGGCTCTCCAACTTGACTATAAACAAAGCTAAAATATTATGCATGTCTTCCCATATCATCCCGAATTTTCTCTATTCTCTTCTCTCACACGAAAAGAAACCTTTACACTTTCTCAAACGTGTACCCGGATGTGCAGCTTTTCCTTACAATTTTCTTCTGCATCTACCTACCTAGTACAAGGTACATACCTACATACATTCACAAAAATAGTACAAGCATCATGCATGCAGAGGAAGATAATTAGTAGTATGGTACTAGTATCATCCAAAAAGGAAGAAATGATCCCACAGGGATAATTAATAAACATTTCCATAATATTCTTACACTCTTGCAGCAACAGCAGCAGAGGCATAATATTATCTCATCTTGCAGATATACCTACCTACATTACATAAATATATATTTTATCACTGTTTACACAACAACATGGTATATCATTATAATATAAGGATGCGAGATATATAAGATGTGAGATTATTATGTTTATATGTATGGGGAAGCATTATATATACCTACCTATTAGGCACATCGTAACATAATTCATTATCTTGTCATCATCACACATCCGAAAAGCTCGTGGGCGTTATATGTACGTGGTAAGTGTGACTGGGTATAACTTGCATAATTTCAATTTTCTCCGCGTGACTGCAGTAAAATGCACCAATAAGAGCAGCATGCTCTGGCATGTATACTTAATCAGACTGTATATTATTATTATTATTATTATTATTATGCATATAATAAATATTATGATGCTTCCTTAAGGAAATAACCTTGTAAGTTTTGCAAACTTTAAAGAAGGAAGAAGAAAAACGGCCTTGTCTTTCATGTGGAAATTAGAACCTTGTGCCATAATGAAAATACTGAGAAGTTAAAATAAATCAAATCTCTTTCTTTTGCAACGTATTTGAATGTATACAACCGCAAACCTCTCTAATTCCTTTGTACAAAAAAAATGCGTGGTGGTGGTGTTCCTATAATTATTCGTGTTTTAAAGTGAGAAAAATGGGGAAAAAATATTTGCAGCAAAAAGAGAAGAAGAAAGTATTATTGTAATAAAAACGAGCGCCACGTGAACAAAAAAAAATGCAATAAGGAAGTATTTTTTGGTGTGTATAAAATACAAAAGTATTACACAATTTCCTCTTTTTCTATTTTTCTTTTTTTGAACATTGAGCAATGTGTTCATGGGAAACATGTACGCGAGCTTACGCTCCCAACTTCCCAACATCACACATCTAAAACTACACACGTGAGCGAATAATATTGTGATTAAGTATATTCATACGTTTAAAAAAAGAATGAATATAGACAATAAAGAGAATATTGCAGGTACTACACACACACACACACAATAAAATGAAACTTTTTTTCTTTGTGATGTGAAATGAAAATGAGAAAAAAGGATGAGTAACAAATATAAGTAGAGACTTGAGAGAGAAAACGTGTGGGGTACCTGTGTGGTGTATACATAAAAGGTAGGTAGGTATGTAGTAGTAGCCGTTCTAAAAAAAGGTACAAAAAAAGTTGGCCGACACAAATTTTTTCTTCTTTTTTCCCTCCTCCCACTATACACTACTTTTTACTTTTTTTGCTATTGCTTCAAAAACACACCATGCGATTTTCTATAATTTCTTCTTTGCAAAAGAAAAAGTGAGAAGACCCAGACTAGAAAAGCTTCATTGTGCAAATAGCAGCAAAGAGAAAAGAGAGAAATGGTGAGTTTGAGTAAAGTAAAAAGAAAAGAATAAAAGTGCAGTAAGGGAAAGTGGTGTATATGTATAGTATATGTGTATAGTGTATAGGTAGGTACGTATATATTGCTGGGGAGTAAAGTGAAGCTTTTTGGAGCGGAATGAAATCAGAGGAGAAGAAGGGATTGAATGGAAGAGAAGCCGAGGGGACATTGAGTACAACCACCAGAGTAAAAAAGGAGAAAAACTGCGTTTTTCTTTATTGTTACGTTACGGGAGACTTTGTGTGTGTGTGTGTAGGTATATAATATCCATCATGAAGAACACGCCCATTTTATATTGCAAAAGAAGAAGGAGTAGTAGCAAGCAACAGCAGGAGCAGGGCCCTTAGGCCTGCTCCTGCTGCTGCTTGAAAGAAAGAAGAAAAAAACCGGTGTACTGTGGGGTACACATATACTCTCTGTATTCCTGTAGCAGCATTATTACTACACAGTCATGGCTATGATCACATTAGTATAGGTATGCACTTAGTCTCAGTTTGAGATGGGATGTAACGCGTAAATGGAAACTAATATGGATGGATGAGTTTACCTAAATTGCACAATTTTCCATTTTCTCCTCCTTTTTGTAGGTTAGTGGCTGAAAACTATATGTACATTTCATTTTGTGGATATATAGATATACGTTTTTACACTAATATGGATGGATGAGTTTACCTAAATTGCACAATTTTCCATTTTCTCCTCCTTTTTGTAGGTTAGTGGCTGAAAACTATATGTACATTTCATTTTGTGGATATATATGTAGATATACGTTTTTACGGAGATAAATGCTTTGGCTGCTGCTGCTGGAGGTGGTAACAATAATACCATGTAACTAAACCAGCCATATATAAAAGAAATTAAATCTGCAGCAGCACAGAAGGGGGTGGAGAAGGAGGGATATGGGGAGCGAAGTAATAATAAGAGATGTGTATTCCTGTGTGCTGCTGGTGGAGGGCAATCATCAAAGTAGTAAAAGAAGACAAGCGAACACTGACCTGATTACACTGGTAACCCAGTGTCCGCCCATCGAAAAACCATTGTTTTTTTCGTTCTTTTGAGTTTGACTTTAATTTTTTTTTTGCGGGTTTCATTTTAAATTGTAGTGGAACATGTAGTGATTGAAGTAGGAAAAAGCCATTTACATTTACATATACATTACTTCCGGTATGTTGGGATTTTTTACTTTGATGTTTTTTTGATATGTCTAATGATCATTGCACGGTTGCATGTGGGATCAAAACAAAAAGTGGAATGAACTTTAAAAAAAAGAGAAATTCTATTAAGCTGCCATTGTCGTAGTTGATGAGTACGATGGAATATTTACTTGACAAATATTGAGAGTATAGTTATTTGATGAAGTTTTGTACAAAGTCACAACCAGTCATGTTTCCAGTGTCATATACATACTATGCTTCTCATCTCTTTGCAACACACACACATCGTGCATTATCACGATCACCACCACGAGTGACTTATTTACCCCACATGTCTATGTACTTAGACATGATTTTTGTAGCATTATCGTGTGTGTGTGTGTGTGTGTGTGTGTGTGGAGGGAAAGCAAATATAGTACATTTGAAGGACTAGTATATCTTTGTCGGTTGTACAATTCCATCTGCTCCCACCATTCGTCTCAGTCACAAGAAGATGAAGTTATGGCTTTGGAAATTGACTATATACATACCTAGTATATAATATGGCTGTACAAACAAGGAGTGTAGTAGTGGCGGCAGGGCAGGAACAACGACTGCTATTATTATTTACTTTGGGGGTAATACAGGAAGATGGTTGGGAGTGATAGTAGTTTGCAGAATTTTGCTAAGAATTCGGTGCAGAGGATGTTGATGAAGCTATATTTGTGGACCATATAAATATACACATACAGAGACTAATGCTTTATTATAGAGTTTTCTTTTCCAGATTACAGAAAGAAAACAGAGCAGTCAAACTCAGAGAGAGAGAGAGAGAGACGCGGTAGTTGTAGTAACAGCAGCAGCAGAAGACAGCCAAGTAAACATACTTTTACTTGGGAGAAGTGGATAATTTTTTCGTCTTTAGTGGAAAACAAGGAAGGAAGTCAGAGAGAAAGTCAACATGACATGGTGGGAGGATAGGATGGAGAAAGCATCATCATCACCACCACCATACCAACGCCACATCCAACATCCGAGCAGAGTTACAACAACAAAAAGAAGCAAGCATAGCAGCGCGTAGTGGCAGCTGGGCCTTATCAGATTGGGTTAGGTCATTAAGGAAAATCCACATTACATACATACATTCCTATCTACACACACACACACACATACACACATGCAGACATTTATGTATGTGCATTATATAAAACAACATAATATCTTATTATGTGCTTTAAAAGGGCTCATCTTCCTTTCTTCCGCTGCTGCTTTTTACCGTTTTTTATACTCTTCTTAACGAAGTAAATGACTGATACTGAAGAGAGATGATAGCCTGCCTGCCTGCCTGCCTTGCTCACTCTGCTTTTCGCTAAGTCTCCGCGCTGTTGTTTGTGTGGATGTGGATAAAGACAAGAAGGCAGAAAAAAATGGAGGAACAGCGAAAGAGAGAGAGAGAGAGAGCGGAGGAGGAGGACGCACTTCCAAGAACTTTCAAGTCTAAAAAGATAGCAGAAGAATTGGTACATAATACCACACACACATACATAGATACATGCATTGTTTACATATATTGGAAGTTTCCGTTTTCAAAGTAGTAAAATGTTTATCCTGCTACTATAAAACATACTTATTACATTATTAGTACATTTTTTTATATATAGCGGCTTTTTCATCTTCTTTCTCTCTCTCTCTCTCTCTCTCTATACTCTGCCACTACTACTGCTTTCTCAGACAGCTTGTGTGTTTTTGTGTGTGTGTGTGTGGGGTACTCTCTTTTCTTTATTCTCGTCTTCCTTTTTTCTTATTTTTAGCTTTCGCGCAAGTTTTCTCAAGAAAACTGGAAGAGAACGTGAAGCAGAGAGAGAGAGAGAGAGAGAAAAGGCCAAGTTGATGGATGAGAAGTGTCATGAGCGACTTAAAGTTGTTGCTGTTAATGCCAACACATATTTCATCCTGCCCTAAATATTTGCTTCTCACACCATTACTAAATGTAATCAATCCTCCACGGTATACACAACATTTTATATACTCAGTATATTATAACATAGCATAACAAACAACTGGACATATATTTCCTATCCAATGAACAGCCTACTTGTTATAAAATGTGTAAATATATTTATTATATAAATTATACTGACTGTTATATATAGTCTTCTAGTAAGCCAGGTTTACTTTTCGGCTTGGATACTTCATATGTGTTTATATACTGTCTGCAGGCTGTGTGGTACGTTGTGGAAGTTACATGGCTGTTTATGAAAGTAAATAATATTCGTTTACGTAATAATAAAAGTAGCAGTTTGTGTGGTACTAGTTGGTTTTGTTACTGCTGCTTTATCCCTACCCCACTGCACACTGTTATCAAAATACTTTCACTAGAGAATTTTATATATTTTTTTTAGCAAGCAGAAACGGATGATAATAAACGTCAAAAAAGTGTAGCAGTATTACCTATAATATGTATTATTATTATTATTATTATTTTATGTAGCATAAAGTCAGTCAGTCAGTAGTGCACACACACACACACACAAAAAGGGTTGCTATTGTAGTATACGTATTTTTTTGCTTTTAGCATTGTTTCAGATTCTATTTTTAGCTCATTGTTATTTGTGTGTTTATGTCATAATGTGCTTTTGTTAGTGAGTGAGTGAGCGCTAGTGTGTGAAAATCCATATATTAGTTTAGTTTTTTTGTTGGTGAAGGAGAACAGTAGTGGCAGTGGTAGCAGCAGCTTTTTAATGCGATCAATTTACGCTACTATATTTCTCCATTGTGTCATTGTTTCCTGGTGGTGCCTTTAAAAAGTAGTAATATTATGAGATATCTATTTGAGGTGACGGTGGAGATGTGTTGTTAATGACCAATAGAAATTGAATTTTTTCATATGAGATTCTAACGAACATGAAAGTAGAAAATATTGAAATTTTAAATGTTTTTAAATTTCAAAATAATAAACTATTGTAAACTTGTAACGAAAAGTTTTTATGGTAGTGGTATAAAAATGCTACTAATATTTTGATGTTATTCTGGTCAAAGGACCAGTTTGCGGGTGGCATTGTTGACGAATGTTTGGTCTGACAAAAACAAGTCCCGAAATAATAATTTAATATACACACATTTACTCGGTTTAGACGTGTGTATGTAGGCAGTATATCCGATTCATTTTGGATAGAGATGTCGAATAACTGTATTGCGATACAGTAGACTAATTTTTTCGGTTGGTTATCGTTTTGAGTCGCGAAATTCCGTACCGTGGGAAAAGTGTGTTACATCTTAATAGTCATGCATGTTTATAATTCATGTGCTGCATTCTAGGAAAGCGCTGGTGTGATGCATTAATATCTAATGATTAATTATATTAGATCGTCATTCTCACTTTTTACTCTTCATCGCCTTTTAAATCGCATGTTCAAAAATTTGAAATCTTTGAAAACAAAAAAATGCATCCTTCCTTTTTTGTACCCAAAACTGCCGATGTGCTTTTAAACAATTTTTTTTTCATCTGTCTGCAGTTATTGTCGGCTTTCTTTTGTGTTTGCCTCAGCTGCTATTTATCAAAAGGCTGTAATAAAAGGAAAGCAATTAGGAAATATTTTCGCCCTTTCCTTTTCATTCCATCTGCATGAATGCAACTAATTTCCCTTCATCTTTCTTCAAAGTAATGGATATATATATTCTCCGTTCTAAAAGTTATACTCCGCTAAAACGTAATGTAGTTATTAGCTAACAGAAAATATATATATTTTACAAGATGAAAAACAAGTAGTTTTCTTGCCATGAGTTATTCTAGAAATTCGATTCATTCTATTATAAAAAGGACTTAGTGTTGTTGCAGTTCTAGATTGTTCCCTCGCATTATCTTGCACATATTGCATTGTAATATTATATTTCAACAAAGCCCCTTCCCAATTTCCCTTTTTCTTCAAGTTATCATTATGACGATTTCAACTGCCTTTGAGCATTTACCG
>JAHZNC010001016.1:0-23575 GCA_027744095.1 Zhuqinia jingwanae
TCTTGTTTGGATATATAGAACTTCATTATTATTGCTTTTACAGCATTATATACATAACCTTATGATGGTACTCTGGGGTGCCGGAAAACTGTGAGCTAAATTGTAGCTACTAATAGTATAGTAGCAAACGTTGGATTAATAAAACAGGAACAACCACAGAGAGCAAAGCAAGCAAGAGAACCTAGCAAACTTTTGTGTAATTTGTAAGTCCACTTATATATTTTATACTTGTATACTCATTTCTCTGAATGAAGATATAATATGCTTATCTATTTGAAAATCTTTCCCTAGCAAATTTCTCTTTTTACCCTTTCGAATTTCTCCATAAACATTATTGTATTCACATTTGTTCACTCAAGGCAAAGCACACATAGGTACATATTAAACGTTGTTCATTAATAATAACACCACAACCACCTCAGCAATGCAGTAGGAATATGCAGCGTCAAGGTTGCCAAACCACTAAACCACGCTTTTTAAGTAAATTTTCATTATGCCCCAAAAACCCACTGAAAACAAATAAATAAGTCATGAACCAATACCTATCACCCACGCATACCTATGCATAGAATGATTTTTATGCTTTACATATAACAGTATATTTTTTAATGTGTGTGTTTAGTCTAGAAACAATTTCCAGAAAAAAGAAGTCAAGCTATCCTCAAGGAGGATTCCTCATCCTTCACCAATCCTCTCTTATCAAATGTGGTCACTATGGTCATTGGTTTAGACATGCTTATAAAAGCGTGGCCTCCATTTTGCCATTCTCCCTTCTACCTACAATGTACGCTCACACACATACATGCACCTTCCTACTTGATCTTACTACAACTGATCTTTCATTAACTTCTAACGTTTCTTATCGTCCAAGATAGCTAGTGTCCTTTGTGTACACTGTGTATATCGATTTTTTATTCCTCCCACACAACCAGAAGAAAACCTTAATTCCTAAGATGGATAGATAAACAATGAATATTATATTTATGGGAGCAATAGTTTACTAGTTACAAACACATGCATTCTTGTCATTATGTATACATACTTGCATCTTATTCATATTAATTATGCACTTTATCAACAACCTCACCTGTTTTCTTTACAATAGTAAGCTCGCAGTTGGCAATATTTATTTAAAGGCGTATTTACAAATCAACTATGGATATTTTATTTCCACTTTTATCCGTAATGTTTTTCTAGCACTGTTCTTGCCTGTTTCGTTGGTATGATTTCTTGGTAAATTTTTTATATACATTATTTTTTAAGACAAATCGGTAGTAGTAGCATT
Organism: Zhuqinia jingwanae; assembly: GCA_027744095.1. Taxonomy (NCBI): domain Eukaryota; kingdom Metazoa; phylum Arthropoda; class Collembola; order Entomobryomorpha; family Paronellidae; genus Zhuqinia; species Zhuqinia jingwanae. The sequence continues at coordinate 1,286 of JAHZNC010001016.1, forward strand.
ACAATATTAACGAATAAACTGCACGTTTCTTTTGACCACTTAAAGGATATTATTTTATTGAAGAATGCTTTGAATACAGATAGAAAAAGGGAACACAATACGTAGGTATTTACATATTAATGTTGTTTTAAAGGGTTTACTTTCCACGAATCTAAACACATCCGTATATAATGGTAGCTATATAAATATATATATGGCAGAAGTAGTGGTGGTGGTGGTGACATAGTCCCTTTGTTTCCATGCATGTATGTACATGTAGGCTTTTTGGTGTTGTCATTGTCAGGACAAGGCTTACTTACTGCCAGTAGCACTGGTGGCGAATTTTCAAGTGTTTTTTGTCTCTAGTGTTTACCATGTACGTACTTATGTATATAGACATATATATTGTAGAGGTGTACACTTTCACTGCTCAAAGGAGTGGAGAATGAACAACCAAGTGGAAAATAACAGAGAATCTGCTGAATAAATGGGATTTTTCTCTCTTTAAAAAAATAAACCATTTGACAAGATTTTCTCTCCTATTTCTCTACTTCTACTACTAACCAACCACTCCCTTTCCGTTACAAAAGCATAATAATATTTTTTTCTACTTGTTATGTAGGTGTATACCACAACTACTACTGCACTGTACTATTGTATGTATACATAAAGGTTCAGTTTTTTGCTCACTCTCTCTCTCTCTCTCTGGTATTTAACTGTAACTCTCATTGGTAACTTTTTGGTACTTTATACCTACTTCGGTTTTTGAGAACCAGAGAAGAAGAGGAATAAAGAAGAAGAATAACAGAGTATTATTCCGCAATTTGTCCTCTGTGTGAACTTGCAATGAAACCTTACACACAATAGTACTTTTTCGACTTCCTCCTCCTTTTCCTCGCATGAGTATCATGATCTTCTTTTTGGGTTATTGCGTGACACAATTTTTCTTGTTCTTTGTCTCCTCCAAGAATACTAAAACCATTCAAATGAAATGGTTATACATATACGAACATATAGCTTCGTGTTGGACCAAATGGTGTCATCAAGTCTATATATGGTCAAATGACTGAGCCATTTACTCGTTTGATTTATTTTTATTTGTGTGTGCAATGCTTGTATAAAACTTATCATGATATAAACAGTTACTTTAATGTTCAATTATATTATGTATACCTACCTTCATAACTAATGCCTACACACAAGCCCTTTACAGTTTGTAACGTACATGGTTGTTGTGCGTTAGGTATATATCTGGTGTAAAAGATAAATGCGTTTTATTGTTTTCTACACACAAGCATAAGTATCATCATTGTAGTGAAATGGTGATCGTTATTGTGTCCCTCTTAAATGCATAACCTATTTTTATTGGTTGCTCATTTTTTTCAACAACGCAGTCAAAACATATTATGTATTTGTCTCATCAAAATATTTTTTTTCTTTTAGCTACTTTTCATGTATACCATGAAGATACTTTACATAATGATCACCATCACCATCACCTGAAAAGAAAGGAAAAAAAACATTTTAAATTGCTAACATCATTATTATCTTATTTTTATACCATCAACAATAGGCATTACGGTTTGTTTACGTCGTTTATGTTTGAACATGAATGAATCTGCCATTAAATGGATGGTATTGTATAACATAAGGAGTTTGAGGGAATTAATAGTTTTCCAAAAACGAAGAGAAGAATAATACGTAGTAAATGTGTAATATACAAAAGGCACGAGGCATGCCAGTGGTTATATTATTATGTGATAAAACTTACACAAAATGCAATGATCCACTGATGCATGCTGATGATGATGTTGTCGGAAACAAAGAAAGATTGCTTAGTGTGTATGGATTTGTCTATCCTCACATTCATTTCACGTACTTTCTATATTCCACCTGATGAAATGATAAAAAACTATAACATGTAATGTATTTTATATAAATACAAATAGTAAATATTATTAAAAGGACATATAAAAAAGTAGGATTTTTTGTTTGTGTGTGTGTAATGTGTTGAGTTGATTGCCTAAGTATTTGATATAATCTGGCGTAAGACAGCTATAAATTTCTCCAATATAATTGCCAACCACACAGCATCACCACTTTAATATATAAACTATGGCTCAGCTTGACATGTGGTGAGTATGTGTTTTTTGTCTATGTTGTATACTTGCATACATACGTTATAGTTCGTTTACCCCTTTTTATATATATTATTGAGAAATAGAAAAAAAAGTGGGTGTATCATTATTAACAATATAAATAAATGTAAATGTGAATAGTAGAAAATAAGTGCGCACATTCATGTGCCTACATACGTACATATATTTGCAAGTTTTCACGCTTTTTGGCTAACACAGAGGAACAAGAGGAAGTAAACTGGAAGAGAGAACACTGTATACTTGGCCATACATTTGTACAATATTATGTTTGCATGCCAGCCTTAAAAAACACACACATACACACACCACAATTTGAATGTATTTATATTATTATTGTTGGCAGAATGGAAGATATACATTTTGGCTAAATTTTTTTTATAGCTAATGTGTATTTAGCTTTTGTTCTAATAAAAGTCTATCTATTTATTGCATTAAACATGTGTGATATATAAATGTATATAGTGTGACACCATCTGCATCATGTGCAATATGTTCTGAAGTTGGTGGTGGTTGTGATAGTGGTGAAAATAGGAGAGAGAGAGAGAAGATGAAAATGAATGAAATATTATGAAGAGGCATAGAAAAGGAGAGTGAGAAGAAAAGAGAAAGGAGTAACCTTTGAGGAAAACTGTATTACACAACATAATATTTCCTCGTTTAGGGTCGTCCATTTCCATTTCCCTTGCTATCAACTTGAGGACGTGGCGTCGAGTTTCTCTTTTTACTTTTCTCTCTCTCTCTCGCTCGCTCGCTCGTTCTCTCATCTCACAAAACTGTATCTCTTTTTCTTGTTCGTTTCTTCTCCATCTGCCACTGTCCATTACAAATATCTCCGAGGGAATCATTTCCTCTCCCAAAAACCTACTTAAAGTCAAGTCACATGGTTATGGAAAAAATAGCTAGAACCTGTTTGTAATACTGTAACTGGTGTAGTTGTGCTAGTAGTCAAAAGCTTATGAAAATATAATACGTATCGCACACCATTTCCCTCCCTACTATTTTCATCATCATATCATTATCAACGTTATAGATTAGTTGAGAAACTGCAACTGATACTCGAGCAGTAGTGGTGGAACTCATATTATATGAGTCATATACCGTGCCACTATGCCACCGCCATCACCAACATTATTATTTGCTTTTCCTACCCATAGTAGTATCCTCCCGGAAATTCTACACATGTTTATCGTGTTATTTAGATAAGCCGTTTTCGTGTTATGATCCGCTGAGGATGATGAGGATGATGATGATTGTAAGGCTCAGATGGTGGCTCATGTTGTCGTCGTTGTAGTGGAATGTAATGGAGAAATGGTACTTTATTAGGGAGCTTGTGAGCGAACAAGCGAGCTCTGGAAGAAGGGCAACGTTCTCCTCTTGTCACATTTATCCATATAGTCAGTGTAGTACTATGATATGCCTGGATCATATTTGGTTTTAGTCAACCTGCTGCTGCTACGCTTGCTCCTGATAATACGAAGATGAAAAAAATGAGAAGATCATCATCTCTTTTGTTTCTTTTTTCCAATATAAATTCCATAAGTATCAATGTGCAACGGTGTAAAAAAAGGATTTCCATAACCAATATTCCAAAAAAAGATGTCTTTATTCATGCGTGCATGCGTTAACTAGGTATGTATAAGGATTTTGGAAGATACAATGGTGAATTTTACTTTCGTTCCTTGCAAGTGTACTAAAATATTATGCTGTTATTTTAAATGAATTATTTAATGCGTGTACCTTTTCTTCTGTGGTCACTCAATTTTTGTCGTAGTAAAAAAATTGTCGCCATTATTATTATATGATTATAATTGCATACTATTGTACATGACCAAGTTATAAGATTGCTTTAAAAGTTCAATAACAGTACTATGCAAGTAAAAATTTCTCTTATTTTTCATATGTATACATACATGGAGATTGTGCCCATATGGCATTAGTATTACCTACACTAACTTTACAAGTTACAGGAAAGTGGGTGTGACGGTGACATGCTGTTGTAGACTTTCCAGTACATCTGGTGTCATGTCACACAGCAGCTCTCCAAATTCAGGGAAACGTCTGGAAACACACTACGTTAGGCGGAACGCTGTTGGCATACTGATCACATTGAATTCTAAGAACAAATTGCCATTTTCTCCCGCTCCTCGTAGAGGTATCATCAATCAGTATAAAGTTGGCAAATTGCATATAGCAATAAAAAACTTCTATCCTATTTTAGTTTCTGGAATTTGGAAATGAGTTTTTGGGTTGTTGTTGTTGAAGGATAACTAGAAAGTTTCAATTTTTTTAGGGATCTCGTCATTTTACTCATTTTATATATATGTATCGTCATTCCATTTACGACTTTTCTCCGTTTATAATCTTTTCTTGAGGGCAAATGTCTTGAGTGGGCTATAAAACCATATATTATGGGTTTTTGGTTTTAGTGGTGTATATCATCAACTTGTATGCTGATCCGGAAGTTTTTAAAACACATAAATACATTGGTACATAAACAGCAAAAACTGGTACATACAATGTCGTAAATCAACGTGCAAAGTGCAAGCACGCTTTCATTGTTTCGCATGTCTTGAGTATTTTGCAATTCAATTATATACCACATGTTTTTGTGAATTTGTTCGCTACCCTTTACAAAAACAAGTACCTATAAAAACAAAAACGTTATCGTTTTCTTTAATGGCAGGTTCATGAAAGAAGGAGAAAATGATTAGCAATAAAATAACATGGAAAATGAGAAGAGGAGAAAGGGAAAACTTAGTGTGATGTTTCCGTTAAAATTGCGTCCTTTTCCCCCCATTTCATCAAAGCAAACAAAGAAATGTTTGCTTTGCGTGTGACATGAGTTTTTCATTCTTCTAGTCTGTGCACTTTTATTATGACAAGCTTACATAACAACATCGTAAGTGTTGTTAGTTTTGTACTTTAGCAAATCGCTTTTTTCTCGTCAGATTGATTACCGGTGTGGGATATGCATTAATACCTAACTGAAATATTGCGTATAGAAATGGAATGGAAAACTTTCAACCAAAAGTAAATAAATAATAAAAATAAAACACCAACATAATCGTTCACGTTCACTAGTTTCTAAAACTGATGATCTGTATCGTGGATACGTTTTATGCCCAACCAATTTAATTTGATTAATTGGAAACCTATAAAATGTAATTGCTTTTTTATTGTTAGGAATTTATTGGAAAATTGATGAAATTGTTAACGTGATATTTACATCATCATCATGATAATGTCATCAAACTATTATTGATGTTGTTTTGTCAATATTGGCAAATTGGTAACAAAATACTAACAAAGATTACATACATGCATGCATGCATGCATTGATTAAGAATAATTGGTCTATGATATGTCAATATAATACACTATATGCATACATGCATGCATGCATGCATTCATTGAAAAAATTTATCTTTGCTTTTGCATACCTTTTACCTGTGCAACACTGCCACGGTTTGTATATGCATTCGTTTATCTTGTATCTGTCTCTGTTAATATATTTATATATGACATGTTTGTGAATGTACTTATCCGAGTTGGCATCAAGAGGAAAAGAGAGAGAGAGAAAGTAAGCAACAGATAAATACACACGTTTTTTTATGTTCATTTTAACTTGAGTGGTTTGGTTTGCTAGCATGACTTGAGTACTGCTATAATAACCTACATAAATATTCCATGTTCTCCATGAGTGTGCCATATACGAAGGAACAAGTGTAGTTGTTGTCAAATTGATGACGAGCAGTGAGTGTGTATGTTTATGCCTGCGTTTATACTCGCATTCAATGCCTGGGAGAGCACACATCATTGACCAACTTTCTCCTGCTTGGCTTGAGTCGGGTTTGTTCTGATAAATTTGCTTTAACTCAAAACTAGTTTTAATTTTTAATCGAAAGAAAACAAACTTTTACTGGACAGTGAAAGTGTGGGTTCATGCGGGTGTATATAGTGCTGGTATTGAGAAAAAAATGCAGAAAAAATACCTCGTGTCATTTTTATTCTTTCGATATTAATCAATTCACACTGTTTGGCATATTATCTGTTGGTTATACATAGCATCAAAATCAAATCAATAGTGAACTACAAGTAAGTTTGAATTTTTACAATTTTTTGTGTGTAATTTTGTAGACATGCATGTATTCCCTTTCATTACTTCAATTCATTTAACTTACAAACTGTTAGGGTATGACTTCTACNTGTGTAATTTTGTAGACATGCATGTATTCCCTTTCATTACTTCAATTCATTTAACTTACAAACTGTTAGGGTATGACTTCTACGCAGATAATTAATTCTACTTAGCTACACTTATTTTAATTACAGATAGATTCCATTCAACGGTCGCATCTAGTCCACCATAAATCCAAGCAGCGAAATGTCGTGGAGAGAACATACAAACTACTTTTATCAATCACTTTAACAGCATCTCAAAAGTTTCGTATGTGGGTGGTACGTGTATTCATTCATGTTGTACGGTCATTCATACTCTCACCTCTATCTCATGCATTTCCGTTAACTTTTATTATCTGACAAACTAAAGAAGGCAATTCAATGGGCTGCCCGACGGCAGCAGCAGCAAGATTCATGTCTTGAGGAAAACCCAAACTTTTTTCCTCCTCTCCACCAGTGCCCTTTGCTTTACTTTGATGGAGTGAAAGTACAAGATAAATAATAGGAATGGGTTACACCACCACCATTTATTTTGTTTGTTATATCTCTGCTGCAACACTTGACTGCAATATCTTTAATGTTGTAGCCAATTGCAAAATACATTTATCCCTCTCTTCTACCTCTGCTCTGTTTATGGCGATAACGCTACTTTTGGGAGCGATATTATTTTGTGTATAGCAAAATGCCAACTGACAACATCACTTTTTTTTACCAACATGATACTTTCACACACACAAACACATATAAATACAATGTGAAGATGGAAATCAACAGAGACTTGACTTTTTACTATTATTACTATTATTATATCTCTCGAATAATCTACCATATTATTTTTCATTCATTCATTCATATAGTAAAAATATACACGATGAGTTGATGCACTCACTCACTCACTTTCAACCCTTTTATCCTACCACACACAAAGCCAAGCACCACGCTGCTATTATTCGGCTATATACACACACTTTCACCTTCCAATACAAAGCAATACACATCACACACATACACACACGTGCTCTTTATTTCCTATCTCTGGAGTGGCGCTTGAGAATAAAGAAGCTTTCCAGATGTTTATCCTTATCAAGTCATCTGTGAACATGTGTATGACTTCCTTTTTTTATATGTGTCGTTTTATCCGTAATACATCTGTGGTTGTTCTTCTGCTGCTGCTGTACTGTGTGTGGGTGATGATAGGCATAAAAAATAAAAGAAAATCCATATCTTTTCCAATCACCACACTACATACTTCATGTTATTTTGCTACTTTTGCTTGGTAATGTCCAAAAAAGTTACAACGGTTTACAATACACATACTATTATTATATATTATTATATATAAAATGCTGTATGTTATGAGCAGAGATACTTGTACAAAAAACATGGAAAGGAAAGCGCAATGAAAAAGAGAGAGGAAAAACTCGTTCCTGTCCTCAATTCCACGATGAATTTCTGTTATTGCTGTGGATAGTGAATCAGTCTGGGTAATAAAAGCCGCAGTGCAAAGACTTGATTAAATAACCCGGCTAATATTCCTCTGGAAGGCTATTAACTTTTATCCAAGCTACCTATGCAGAGTGACAAAAACACACAACAAAAAAAACCAAATAAAAAGCTATACTAAACAGTGTGCTATTATTACTGCTGACTGCTCCGCTGTCTAAAAAGTAAAAAAAAACTATATCAATATATATACCTGGCTGGATGGACCACCAAGTTTTTGTCACCGGTTTTTTCCGTGCCATTTCAAGCGTGTGTATTCCCAGAAACATTCTCTTTGAAACGTATAGCTACAAATACATACTTTCTAGGGTTTTTTCTTGTCTACTAATTCTGGGTATTGTCTCGTTTGTATTTTTTTATAAAGGTAACTGCAAAATGGCGCACGGATAACATTTTAATGGTTGGATGAGGACCACATATGTACATACATAATATCTATTCATTCATGTTACTGTCATTCTTCCTTTGTCCGTATATTATGTATCGTTGTCATTTACGTTTTATTTTGCGTCTAGTATGGTGATTACTACATACTCCTACCCGCCACAGACACACGCAGATATACACTAACTCTTTGCATATTATCCTACCTGGAAACATTAATGAGGATTTTCTAACCTTCCATAATATCCATATATCTGTGTGGAGTTGGTGTTTGCGAGGAAATTTCCTACATGTGTGGCATATTGTATTATTAACTTTCACTTTATATGTCAGCACTGTTGAAATGTTACAAAACTTGTCACCATACTCATGTCACATTTCTAAGCAGTTTTGCTCATGTTGTTATTACAACTCAACTCCTGTCCTGTTCCCCGTTATATATTTTTACTAACAAAAAAATGTAACCTGAATCCGCATGTAGCAAAAATTTGTTCATCATGTTCATCATTGCAAAAATAACCAGTTTTTGTTTCACCCAGCCGCATATATTACAGGCACACGCATATATGTCATCATATATTATACTGTTTAATAACCTAGTTTATCTTACAACTCAAACAGTTTTCAAGCAAATTCATCCAAATATACATGTAGAGAATAGCAGTACATTTTTACTACCGCAAAAATGTTTATTTTGTTAGTACTGCTCAGAACTATCTGTGTGTGTGTGTACATCCGCGTTACCTTCACAAAAAGATTGTTACATGTTACATTAATTACCTATTATTTGTTCTTCGTGGTTCTGTTCTACTTTTAGGGTACAAAAACGTGAACATATACTACATAATACATACCCACATCACGTGTAGTGACAATTTGTGTAGGATATTTTTATAAAGAAAAAAAAATCAGAAAGGTTTTTACTTTTAAAAAACATGCATCATTTTTTGTTTCTTTGAGTTCAATTTTTGTGACACGCGCTTTATTTTGTACTGTGATCATTTTCTCCCGCGTAATTCCTTGTTGTTGCTGTCGTTGTTGTTTTCCAACCACATCTCTCACATCTATACATTTTTTGGAAAAAAGTTAATTATTATTTTTCTCTCTATTTTTTTCACTTGTATTTTAAGAGATTCAACAACACACCAGCTACAGCTACTACTTCCACTACTACTTCCACTACTACTTCAATACTACCACTACTACTTGTTCTTCTACCTCACAAGAACTGCAGCCTATAAAAAAGTGCAAAAAATATAGCAATGCACCTAGTATTTCCACAACTTCTACTTTTACCACCTTTACACCTTCTCTAGTGTGTAGAATCATATGTATATACGCCCACACAAGAAAAAATATGTTTAAGTAAAAGTGCACGCCGCGCACACACTTACTCTTACACGCAGGATAATATTATAGTCATCCTTTTATTTGCTACTCGTCTCCTCCTCATCATCAGCAAGACAAGAGCAAAGAGAGAGAGAGGGAGAGAAAGAGAAAAGAGTAGTAGCAAAATCAACAGTAACTACCAAAACCCAGTTTTTGCAGACTGACAATTCATTGACAAGTACTATTATTCTCTACTAACTCTACTTACTCTAACTACTACTGCTACTACTGCTACTACTTGTGTTACAACAACAACAACTGAAAATAAACTACTTATACTCAACCAATTGAACGAAAGGCCTCTCAAGTCCGTCCTACCACCATCATCACCTTTTATTCTTCTCTTTTTCTCTATCTATTTATCTAAAACCCCGGCACTTACTATCTCTATTTTATCTATCAATGTATATAAAAATAATACTCTGACACATACTCTCGTAGTTGCACACCATCATCCCACACCGGTAGTTTGTAACACCACTTTCATCACCTCTTCTTCTTCGACTACTACGTCTTCTGCTGCTTCAGCCGCCACTACTCTCTCTCTCTCACACACTAACCCAAAAAAACTCTAACCCAAAAGACAAGGACGGATATTTGTTGCAGCAGAAGGGGGAAAATAAGAGTGTCTCTGTACTACTAACTACTATTACTACTACACTCCTGACTCGCATTTTGTATTTATCTCACATCCCATCAGTTTGTATTTTTTAAGACAAAGTTCGGAAATTGCGTTGACTGACATGCTGACAGCAACAGATATTCACACATACACATATATGTATATAGAGAGCAGAGCATCACTACTCAACTGACTGTGAAAAATAAAAACTTGCACAGTGTTTTATCGCTTTTATAGATTATTCAACAATCAGTATACCTACTAACATATTTGCATGCTGCTACATATTTGCTACAAAGACAGAAGTGGAATGACACGAAATTTGTTCCACTTGCCTGGTTGTAAACAAACAGCAGGTGGAGAGCATGTCAAGAGAGTAGTATTTACGTAGTTTGTTGATGAGACTTTTTAGATACACACACCAAAACTGTGGAAGTTTTACTTCAATTGAAAAAAAACACGGAAAAAGGGAAAAGTTGTTCGATGAAAGTAGAAAGCAAAGAGTAAAAGTATCTGCGCGCGTATAATTTCTGACAAGACACAGGAAAACTATTTTATTTTATCCAGACTAGTTGTTGTTCTTACGTTTTCTTTAAACGGAATCAATAAGTTGGACTGCTGCTGCTGCTGCTGCTAATTTCCGACAGGACAAGGTTTTCATCAGCAGCGCAGCGCAACATCTTTTTTGAAAGTGAAGTTGAAGCGAAATAAATATATGGAAAGAGAGAGTGGGATAAACATGTTCAAACTGTTTACATTGTTTGACGAGAAGAATGGAGCACTTCCCCCTTTAATTCAGACCCTCTGGTGGTATGTAAACGTCTCCAGTTTCATGATCACCTCTTTCATCATTGCCTATTCATTTTACGTGGGAGATGAAATAATTAAAACCAGAGCAGGAGCCTGAGGCAAAGATTACATAACTATAAACGTATCTTATATTCACTTCTTCTTCTCCGTGAAAATATATCGTCGCGACGGTGATGGACATGATAAGTAAAATGGGATTTGAAATGGAGACCATCACTTGACTTCTTTGTTTGGATGGCAAGAAATACGACAGTTAAGATTTTCGTCAGTACCACATCCACATCAAATTCATACATAAAGAACATTTGCATCATAGCACACACTAATATTTTTCTGCGAGGTGGGGACTACACTACACAACTACTGTTCCACCCAGAGGGGGAGGAACTAATGCAAACTAGTAAGGGTTATTTCTTCCACAAAAAATTATAAATATTGTGTGGTGTCTGTCTGTCTACCTATATGTTTTTGTTTTTATGTATTCAAAAAAACTAATCATTTTTATTTTATTCTTGTTCATCTTTTATTACATTCCAATGACAAAATTTGTCCATTTTGACTTTTAAAAAACTAAATTGATCTGAAAATGAAATTCTTGAAAGTTCATAAGTTGTCTCTAAACTTTAGAATTTGTTTTTTGGTTTTTTAATAAAAAAAAATCTCAAAAAATAAATACATGTTTTGTTTCTGTATAAACCATAAATTGTTCGTATCGTCTTTTTGATATATACATTCGTAGTCGGATTGGGCTACAATACTTACAAAACAAAAAAAAACTGCTGTGCTCTCTGGAACTCTGTGCAACCAACATTTTTTATTAGGTATTATTATAATTTGATTGATTATCATATTCATATATTCCAATTTTCTCTCTCGTCTATTCTTTATGACGATACAATAATGTAGAGGAATATCAAAAAAAACTTACTGATTTGAGAAGTGAATTTGTTGAAATTGATATATAGACAAAAAATATTTTTTGATTAATTTTTAGTAATATTTCTTGTTTTTTAAAGTAAACATTGATATTTTTATACATGTATTTATTTATTAGTATTATTATGTACGTAAATGTTCGTGATTTTGACATTTATGGCTGACTAAAAAAAGAAGAAAAAAGAACATACAGTCTATAGAGTGATATATGTATATCATTTTTATATATTTATTTTTTAGACTGTTTAGATCCCCTTCATAGGATATTGCTTGCAGCCCTTGGAACTGATTCCAGTGGGACCTATTACAATTAAATTAATAACTCCTCTCTTTCTAACAACTTCAACATTATTTCCACACGATCCGACCAGGTCATGCATGCTGGCGTAGTCTCGCGTAATTTGGTATGTTCATTAGAACTTTGGTAAATTATTTCATACTTAAGTAAAAAAAAAAGAAAGAAAAGTGAATGCTTTTTTTGTTCCGTGTGTATATGTGTGTATACGTATACTATATATACTATGTGAAATATTTGTTTTTGTTGTTGTTATTGTTTCCGTGTTTTTTTGGGAAGGGAAATGATTGTACAACAAAATCATTTTTTGTTCGTGTGTCTTCTTACATAAAAATATACTCGCATTATATTTTTCTGTCATATTAATTCATCATGACAGAAATCATATAAAATATATGCTATTTTGTTACAAAAACCTTGTTGCAATAATATTTTGCGAGTATTACTATTTATTGGTGTCTGAGCTGCTTGCAAAATATGTATGTTATTTATATGTAAGTTATTCCTATGCCGTTGCATTATATATGTATAATAATTAGAACCTTTTGCATATATTTAGATAATATTATAAACGTATATTATTTTATTCATCTGTGTTTTTTAAAAGTTGATTTAATTTACCAACTTGTTTTAGTGCATGATGATGATGATGATGAGTTACATTAAAACTTTCACCGATCGATCGTGTGCATCAAAAGAAATACATTTTCTAGAGTTGCTCAAGTTACGAATTTTGAATAAGGTCTACGTCGTTCAGCGATCAACACGGCTTAATAATTATTAATTATGTTCGAAGATTGAAGATGTGACTCAAGTACAACATATATAACATAACATGTAACAGGAAAATAAATTTAATTTACTGTGACATGTTATATTCATGTATAATCTCTCTGTTTAGCTGGTAGATAGATAGGTACAAATGTTTTTACCCCGTCCTGGAAATAGAGGAATTGGATAAGAAGTATAGAGCAGGGGTACAAAAGATGGCCCGTCGTCTTTACAAGATTTTCGTTTAGGTAAATACATAATATAATATGTATACGAAGGGAAATCATGAATCATACATCATCTTCATAATAATAATAATAATATAATCTTATTTGTCTGGATGGATGAAAAGAAAAAAGAAAGATGGATGGCTCTCAGATGAATTGGAAAAAAAGTTTGGATTTCATTTTTGTAGGATAAATACATTATATTTTATTATTATTATTCCTACTGACGTCTTACAATATTATGTAGTGTAGACACCCATTCATTCATTCAAATCCAGAATCCGAACCTTAGGTTAGCAACACATTTCAACCACCAACTATAAAAACTAGCTCAAAAAATTACTCACTGTTGATGTGAGTGTATGTGTCAGTCACAGTGACAGCAAAACATACTGAATTCGTCTCTATATACACACATAAAAAATAAACTCGTTTGACTCTCAAAGACTCAACTTGACTGTATTGGGTCATAGGCTGACATTATTATTACTTATTTGTACATAGTTTACTTTATTTCTACATGTATTAAATAAAATCTAGAGAGATGTATATTTTAGTTTAGGCATGTTCCCTGAAAAAAGAAAATTGACCTTCTTTTCTTTGCTTTCACTTCCATAATTGTTTATGTATAATATTTAAAGTAACAATAATAATAATATTTAATAAGTATGTGGTTGTATGTAGTATTTTATATGGCTGTGTCTATACATAAGTAATTGTATTTATATTTTATATTATTATTAATACATGTATTAATGCTTCAACTCGCAATTCACCAGCAAACCAAAAATACACTATATTATGCAAAAAAAATATATAAATAATAATTTGCTGCTAAAGCACATAATATCTGTAATAAGTATTATTTCATAAGGTTATTATTCTATTCATATTTTGTTCCTCTTGTTATATTTTTTGATTTCAGACAAAAAAAATTTCATACATTCGTACTACATATTATACAACTTTGTATATTTCCCGGCTATTTTTTTGAAGTTCATTGTGCTGTTGAAAAAAAACTCGTACATTCTTTACACATACAATGTAATGCCATAATAATATTATGGGAAATTGTAAGTGACGAAAATACACAAAAGAATATTTGAACATAAAATGGATTAGATTTACATAATACACAACATACTATATACATACCGGCTCTTTTTTTGGGGGGATCCCCTCACATAAAAGTAAGTACGAATACAACAAAACGTTGTTGTTGATAATGACACAAAACGGCCAGAAAAAAAAACTTGGCCAAGTTTGACTTTCATTCATAAAATAAGAATGCTTGCCAGCTGAATGTCGCGCTACAGACTGCCTTTTATGCATGGGTACAAGTAAAAGTGAGTTTGTGTAAGCTTTTTATACCCACTCGAAAAAAAACGTCCCGTCGACATTGTATGCATACGCCATAGCTGTTGTACTTTTTTTCAAATTTGTTACGATATATATTCCACTTACGTTTTCTTACGGATACCTATGCTTCTACGCAAACAGTAATGTCATTGTGTTCACAATCATAGTTTCAGTTTGCTTGGACGTTTGAGATCTGAGGAAAGAAAAAAAAGTTTCATTACGTTTTCATGACGAAAAAGAGAGAAAAGAAGCAAGAAAAAAGATGAAGAAGAAGGAAATAAAGGGCTGTTTCTTCTTCACGTTACTTTCTATTGAAGTAAAAAGCAATGTGTATTCCTCCTCATTTTTTTGTGTATGTCATATGCATGCATGCATGACATTTACAGAAGAAGAAAGTTGTGAATATACTACACTTATACATATTATGTCTTAATACATAAGTTTGATAGTTTTTCCCTGTACATATATCATCATGTGACTGCACTGCACGCTATCATAACATCAGACAGATTTTTTTCTTCCTCCATACAGTTTGACCCAAAAGTTTCAGATTCAGTAGAGAGGGAAGAAGGGGAGAGAGCAAGCAAGTAAAAAAATAAAGCTTTTTTTGTATTCTGTCATACTTTTTCATCCTCATTCACTGTTTGGAAAACTTAATGTTTTTTTGCTGTCTTACTTTATCCTTTGAGGAACTGGAAAAGTTTACCCTTTTGCCCGTCTACTCATATTTTAAGAGAAATTGAGAAATGCTTTTAAAATGTGGTTTATCTTCTAAATACTCTAATGATATTATGATATATGCATGCACACATATTATTATAAATATATGAGTTGGATGTATATATGCTTCTAACAACTTTATTGAGTAAAAGCCACGCGGTCCTTCAGTAATAAGTACTCAAAACCATGATAACCAACTGGATCGTACAAAGAAATTTGCTCGTGCAAAACACGGAAGGTGTCTCAGTATCAATTCAGAGAAGGGCTCCTTGTTAAATAAAACCCAAACCAGGTATACATTTGATAGTGATATATTTTAATGAATTACCGACTCGACTAATTAATTTAGTAGATACTACTAAGGGACTTCAAGTTATTTGGGGGTTTCTTTAAAGTTTATTTTATCAAAATATACTTTCATTTTTGGATATACATACCTGGGTCCGTAATACAGACAGGAGCATAAACACAAATAAAAAATATATGCAGCTCGTTACACTTGAACCACCAGCATTATTTTAACGAGTTTAGCATTTTGTCTCTGAGAGAGTCAAGTGAAAATTAAAAACTTTTCTTCTGCGCAATTACCAGGCATTTCCTCTTTCTCTCTCCACTAGCTTTTTGATGTTTGTTGTGTGTTTTGTTGTTACACTTCTTCTTTGAGTCTTCTTACTGCTCGTGCTATGCACAGTGACAAAGAGGTCACAGAGTAGAACATGAGCAAAACTGTGAAAATGATGAGAGAGGGAGAGAGAGAGAGAGAAAGGAGTAGAGCGCAAAAAAATTCCTTCGCCCAAGTAAACATTTTCCTTTTGTTATGTTGTGTGTGTAGCAGTGTTGTCAATTTGCATTTATTAAAAAGTCCCACGAGCGTAAATAAGACGCTGTCTCACACAAATTTTTTTCCCCGTCAAATGCATAAATGAACCTTACGTACGTGTCTCCAAGTTTTCTTTTATGTTCTTCACATATTATCCAGCCCACCGCGGCTAAAAAAGTAACGTTGTCGTATTTTGTGGAAGTATAATATGCATGATTTTCTTTTTTGTTCTGGGATAGAGTGCTTTATTATTTAAAAAAAGGAATGACAAAATTTGGAGCAAATTTTATTTTTTATATTCACTAATGTAGTGAGGGAGTCGAGTAGAGTGTAAGATGAGGAAAACCATAAATCAGGAGGATTTCTAAAAGATATAATGGGAAGCAACAGCGAGCATAACAATAATTGCATAGGTATCCTATACAAAATATATTTTTAAAAAGAGAGTGCAGGATTTCTATGATGTGGTTTGGCGGTAGTTAAAAGATGTCATAATATGTGAAAACCGACCACGCATCTCAAAATTATCCACCATGATTCATTTTTTTGCAGGAACTTATTGCATTCACAATATGGCAAATGTGACATCTGGATTTTGTCTTGATTGTACTTTCTCGCAATATTGAAATGTTTTATATGTAACGAATATAACACAATTTGGCCAACTGGAACTATCACGCTTTACAATATTTTTTTCTCTAAAGATGACGACTTTACCTCGATATTAAAAATTCTGTTGAGTAGTACAGACTTTTTAATATACCATTACAATTTCCGGATTTTGACACACATTGTTTCCCCTGCCACACGTGGCACATGATTGTATGATCTGCTGATCTCATATAAAAAAAACCTGTAATATTAACAGCTTCACAAGACGTGTTGAGTCGTCGGATTTCATTTTCAACTTGGTTCCTGATTGATCCTTTGAAGCGTCTTTTCTTATCTTGCTTCAAATGTCGAGATTTTGATACAAAAAAAAATACGCGCATCTGGTGTCAAAAAACTAATAAGCTTGTATACCCAAACGTTTCCTTTTCATAGTCAACTGGCATACAAAATTTTGTCTAATTTGACAACTTGGCAGGAAGCACATGACACTTTTTATTTTGAGAAATTATTTGGAAACAACGAGAATATTGGAAAGAAGAATATAACGACTTGGTGGTGCAAAAACACGTTTCGACTTTTCCAAGAGCATGAATGACAACACCAGGGAAAAGGGAATTTAGTTTGAGAAAAAAAAATCCAATGTGCCTTGTACGACTCAATTGTCTGAGGCAAATTCACTTGCAAAGTAAAAAGTATATGGACCATAGTAATAATATTAAAAACTGCGTATATTTGATTGACATAATCATTCTATATTACAAACTTGCTACAAAACCTTGGGGAAATGTGAGAATGCGCAAAAGATCATGTACTTTTATGATTGTTGTATGTGCTATTTTTAGTTCAATTATAAATTGGAATAGCAGTTTTATATTCATTCACATTAAAACCAACGGAAAACATATTATTTTCTGTACTTTTTATTTATTCACACGTTACGTATCGTGTGTAAAAAATAGCCGGACTGAACCTTTTCTTATAAATTAGTAATTTGATAACGATCAAAAAGTTTCCTTTTAACTAGAATTAAACAGCTAATAAAACGCTTCTGGTTTCCAACTTCCACTTCTATTTCAGTAAATGGTTGTTTTATCAATTAATTTTTTATTAATTTTTGAGAACGTATTTTTGTCCGATGCCACATTTATACAAAATTATATATTAATGGGCTATTTTTTAATACTTTATTTAGTTCTCATGTGTCACAGGTCGTAAAAACTAAACACACGTAATAAAATATTCGTTGGTTATTACATTTCAAAATGGATATTTTTTCTTTAAAAAATAGGACACTGCTCATCATCATATCAATTCAACTATTTTTTCCCAGTTTCCTCCCAAAAGAACTGAAACATGAGATACCTTTTTTGTTTGTAATGTAATAGCCCATTCATTGTTATCATTATTATTGTATTAGAAAATATGTGACATGATACCATAGTTTATAGTATATGTAGTAGGAATTCTTGGAATAGAGTTTGTTATTATTTGTAGGGAAACACACTCGTTTGCCTACCTTCCGGAAATGCCTTCGGTTTTAAAATACAGAGCACGTGAACTAGTACAATAACCATGAATAGCAAATATTATTCTGGGAGTTGGTACATGTCCTACTTACTAAATAACTGCTGTCATTTTTATAATAATAATAACGTTCACGGATACAATGTACGAATTACATTTTTATGTGACAGGGTAAAAAAAACTTTTCCCTATTGAATATTCCAGGGATATGTCACATAGCCACCGCAGTTCCTGTGTACAAAAAAATTCTATAATAATAATAATTCAGTTGATACATACTATTTAAAGTAGTATTATAATAACAAACCATACATACACATGTACATACATGCCTACATAATATATGTGTCTAGGTACATGTATACATAATGTATCCAAAACGAAGAAGAAGAAATATTGCATAAAAAGTTATCCGTATAATATCCAAATATACTTACTCCACGATAGATCTCTTAGTCATATTGGCCCATTTTTTTGTTACTTTTCTTTCACGGAGGCCTACTGGAATACTTTTATTTTTGTGTAGTAAAATTTTACTTTCAATGGAAATGTTCAGAATACAAATGGGATTTCTTGAAAAAGAAAGAGGAAACTTTAGGAAGTGATTTTCCAATACGCTTATTGTCATCTCATCCATTTCCCAGCTACTTTTCCTCTTTTTACGATACGACATCAACATATGCGCCCAGCAAAGAACATGGCTGTTAGAGAGAGAGAGAGAGAGAGAGTTTTAGATTGATTGTTGAACTTTGTGAGGAGATGAGCGATTAAGAATAAATTTATTTTCATGTTACATAATATTTATTTTCCCGAAACTTGAGACAACAAAAAAATATTGTATATTATTATGGTATTATTTTTTATACAACGATTTCCACGTATATTTGTAGCAGAAAAGCTTTTGTTGTTAACATTTTGACAGGATATATGTACTTTTATTTATTGTCAGTCTAAAAAAACGAAACAATCGGAATTGAAATGTATATAGGTAAAATCCCTTTTTTAACGGTACATACCGGAAGTAGCGTGATATAACCTTTTTTGTTTAGACTTTCTAAAAAAATGTATGCTGACTGTGAAAGGAATCGAAAAAAGGGTTCAGAGAAACTCCTACAAACATGTCATCATCACAAGGTTGACAATGACAGTCTTCTTATATGTATAACAGATGAGCCAAACAAGTATTTTTTTTTTGCATAATAGGTACATTTAAAGTTTTTTTATCGATATCTCACTGAGCATCCTGTCGCGAACCAGTGGAATAGTTTTGATGAAGGGCATGTCACACATTACATATAACAAAGGCTTACAAAGAGGCTTATATATACTTATACAGATCTGTATACTGAAAACATTCATACGTAATTCAATTCCCTGCCGATAATCAGAAATTGCTCTCAAGGGAGTATCACCTATATCACCTTTGGAACACCAAACCAGACCACAAAAAAACTACATACTCTAGCTCTGTTTTTCCCGTATCACCAGGAAAAGGGGAGAAATGCTAAAACTCTATTGCATATTCAAGTAGTGATTCATCGCATTCCCTTTACAAAAATAACATGTGCGTTGTAGCAGTGGGAATTTACCCAAAAAAAAACCACACACATTTTCATACAGAACCAACTTTCTCTTCGTCTTCTTCTTCTTCTACTACTACTTCTTTTTTTATGCGAGGTTATAATGGAACAAGAGGAAAATCTTTCGCAAAACTTGTACTACTACTATCACACTTACTTGTCCAATTTGCCAAATGGACGTATCACATTTGAATAATTGGAAAACTGGAATGAATGTACATATATCTTTTCTCTTAAATATCAAATCATGTTAAAAAAAAGAAGAAATGTTTTTACGGATGTATAAGATATGAAATTACTACAGATACTAATGCTTTTTATACATATTATTCCTCCTCCTCCGGTACATATACATACATACATATGTATGTATAAAAAGGGTATACATATACATACTAGCTGGATGAATCACAAGATATTTCATGTTCTTTCTTCTTCTGTTAGCTTTATTGGCAAAGGCATGACTCTTGGTTGTTTTTTTATAGATTGTCGCAATGAATATAAAGAAACACGGACACACATCACTATACTCACATAGGTATATGTATGTATATATAAAATGTATACATGATCATGATACATATTATTACGAACATTAAACACGCACGTGGAAAATTAGACTGGCCTCGTACAAAATGCAGTACAGTATATATACATATAGTAGTAGGTATAGTAGTATCATCGAAATCCTTGAACGTACACTTGAGAAAACAAAAGGATGAGATTGGAATTATCGTAAAAACTTGTAAATGTATTGGAATCACGCTATCTTGAATCTATCTTGCTGCTGCGCCTTTATTTCATACCACTCAATATAATATACCTAGTTCAGTAGTGGTGATGATGATAGTATTACAACATTTTGGGTGCAGTGTAGTAGCAAAAAAAAGGATAAAAGCAATAAGTTTTCACTTTTAATCACAGATAAAGGGGTGTATATTATATACATGAAAAACAGAAATTTTCTCTTGTTGTGGTATTGATTCATTATTCCACATGAACATACAAAATTCCCCGCAAAGATTTCATGTTTAAAGTCAGAAACAAATGAGGACCAATTTGATTTTTTTCTTCTCACATTTATTTTGTCTGTTTGTCCGTCCTTGGATATTTTTGTTTGGTTTCCAGACATATGGATAGGGAGATGATCGAATGTTAAATGTAAAGAAAAATTTGCATTTCTGTCAGTTTTGGGATGCCTGTAGAAAAATTGAATAATATTATGCAATGTGACTTATCTCACAATATTATCTTACATCATCCCACCAAAAAGTACTACTCTAAAATAATAACTTGGTTTTTTTAGTTGATGCAGTGCAGTAGTAGTAGTAATGGAATTACATGCTCATAATATAATATTGATAAGTCATCATCAGCTATACTCTATGTTTTATGCTTTTGGCAGATGATGATTGCTAATAAAATATTTGCTCAAAAGAGTGTATAGTTTCAAAGAGCTTTCACTTTACTTTTCTCTTTCTTTCACATAGTCATCATGTTCTCTGATAAATGTCCTTCATTGTCTACTCCCTCCCGGAACGAAACCACACACCAATAGGATTTTACAACAGGAGTGTATAGTCTAAAAGTCTAAAGCTATCGAGTTTAGTAATCTCTAAATACGTTCAAGCAAGCGTATTATAATAGGTACGAACTACGTACTATGTCAGCTTGGAACTTTACAGGAAAATTATGGGCAAATTTGGATGACAATCTAATTCAAGTTATTTGCAAGAAACTACCTTTGAAGTAATTATGTACCTACATAACTAATCTAATCAAGGCCATGTCGGTACTCAATAATGTGCACTCTACAAATCATTACTACAGACAGTAAACAAACACTTGAAATGACACGACCTTGTCATTTAAACATATATACCATATACCACATCCTTGAACAAATACTTGATTCTGACAGAGTTTAAATGGTTCAAAGCAAAATATATTTACATACCTAAATATTTTCCTCTGCCACTCAACAACTGCAGTACAAATGTAAGTGTGATAGTAAATATACCTGAAAATGATGTGTTCATATTTTGGCTATTAGGTTTTACGTACATCCATTTAACACAATGTTCTCCCAGGTGCAATCAAATCAAGCTCATTACTTTGATCAAATCTCGTGACGGAAAGGGAAACATTTTGTGCAAGTAAAGGAGCGTTTGCCACTATTTGATTTCTTCTTTGAAAACATGTATCCCAATATAAGCTAGTGCCTTGGACCAATTTTTATGAAAATACTATTTCAAGCTTTTTTGTATTTTATGCTATTGCATTGCTTACAGATTGAAACTTATATGGTACGATGTTTTTTTGCCAATGTGGCAGATTTTCTTAATCCCATTTTGTGCCTTTGACCTTGCCACTTTCTTTTCTTCATCTTACTTTCCACCAATAGCTATTTAGAAGTGCAGG
>JAHZNC010001017.1:0-12123 GCA_027744095.1 Zhuqinia jingwanae
TTGATTTAATTAAATCTTTATCAGTGACAACAATAATAGCTGATTCCCAACCGTAAGACATTTATTCACAGCACATAATTCCGTACATTTTTTTAGGTTGCCAAAAAACAGAGTCATACTTACAAACAATTAGGAAAGCCAACGAAACTTTAATACGTTTGTAGAGCAGACACAGGTTGCAAGTACAAAAGGCAAAAGGCAATGAATTGCATTACTGTGAATTGAATGAACTGTTCACGATGAAGATGCTGATGGTATACACTTGAATATGAAAGTGAAAATAATAAACAATCGTATCAATATAATAAATTCTTTATGACGAGAATTAAGAAATATATGTCAACTTTTTTAATTTGCTTGGCTTCCAAAATATAATTTTTTATGTTAATTCTGAACGGCTAAACTTAACTAAATGAAATGCAATATTATTTCTACTTAAAAAAATTATTTACAAGCTCAATAGTCAAGTGTCTCTGATCTAAAATGATTGTTTGTTTAAATCCTTTTTATCTACTTTTTTTTAGAGAATCAATCAGAATGAACTAAAACTGCTTGATGTATACTACTATAATAACGATAAAGCTAAAATGTACAAAAATGTACAAAAATACTTTTTTTCTCATTTTTGTTTATTATGTGAGCACTGAAGCGTACAGGCAAGCATGCCCGAGATATGAGTTTTATCCTGTCATGATAACCTGCGATAGTGCATAGTGTATGTATCCCCGCATATCCCAAATTTTAGAATTTTAGTCCGGAATAAAAAAATGTACCTCTATTTAAAAAATCCTTTTTTGTTGCCTTCTGGCTGGGAAAATGCCAAAAAAAACTTGCAAATTCAAAAGTATTATGACGTGGGTAAAACTGGTTCCACCTTTTCAGCTTACGTCGATTTACACCCTTTGTTTTACCGTTAATCATGAAAACGAAATACGATGCAATATAACAGTTTGACAATGATCAAAAGAACGGGCAACAAAACTATTGAGAATTATTTTGGACTACAGTTTCAAGCAAAGTGATATGCTCATAATTAAAAGATTGAGAGGTGTGTATTATGGTATGTAACTTCACTATTTACTATGTGCACATGTATGCATTAGTATTGTAAGTAATTTTTGTACTTTGTTGTGACCATCGTTCCTCCCACGACTATGAAAATGCAGACTATTGTATTTTGAGAAGTTAACATAAGCCAGAAAGTAATTTGAAATGTTATAAATTTTTTCAAAAGTTCCTAACGATATGAATATGAATTATGTGAAATTATATTGCATGTATGTATGTTTTTAATGAATGCAAGTAATGCAGCTACAAGGAAGTTTGTTTATTTGTTTTTTTATTTTATTTTGCTTTGATAACAAAATGAAACGAAGACGAAAATCACAATACTTCTTAACACAAGTAATTCAAATCCTTTTCACGTAGACTCCATTTTAAAACTCTGATTTTTTATATGCGAATGAAAATATCGGACATAATGCAAAATAAATTTTGTTTTTAAATTGCGAATAAAATCCCCAGTGAACTAATGCAAATCAACACAAAAAGAAATTTGATCTAAAAAAAATCTCAGCGCCCTTGTTCCCCAAGCTGGTCCTTCTTATCGTCTAAGACTCGCCTCACATTCAGTATCTCCCTCCATGCACACCTTCGTAGGATTCATCTCCTCTGGCATCTTCACAGCTGTAACTTTTGCTCCCTCATCCTCCATCCCTGGTGGCAAATGAACGGCAGTCACTTTGGTCCCGCCGTCTGGAACTGGAACTGCCACGGCAAACGCAATGCACAAAAGGGAGAGGCACAACACGAACTTGAAATTCATTTTAAATGGAGAAGTGACAACGTTTTTTTTTTGAAAAAAAAAAAATATTCAGCTCAATCAGCTCTTTGGAGTATTCCAGTGGTTGGGATGAAGACTTGGATGGTTCTGATGTTCTTTGCCAGCATTTTTCATCCTTTATATATGAATCCCGATTCCCACTACCTAACTCACATTCCTAACTCAGATTGCAAATCCAAAAATTTAATTACATATTTGACTGGTAGTACAAGCCTCGAAAGTCGCAGCATATCCCATACACCATTCTGATACCGCATAAAATATTTTATTTCACAATACTATTGTTAATCCTCTTGAAACAGAAAAAGAAGGAGTACAAGATGAAAAAGTACCTAATTTAAAAAAGCAGCGAGATTATTTTATTTTATGGGTTGAGTTTGTGGGAACTGATCCGTGTATGAAAATGGAAGCAAGCACCAAACAAACCCCCTTTCCTCTCACTGCGATCCCATAAGTTATATAACATAAATTAAATACCTACTTGCATTATATTGACGTATGAAAACTTGTACCTAAAATTAGATACCTAAAACTAGTTTTCTATTTTCGACATAAGCACGCCTAAATCTTAATTATCAACAATTATGATGAATAAAGTTGAAAACAAATTCAAATCTCGAATTACTTTTTATAGAGCACATATTTTAGTTTTAGTGACATGATTTTTTTTTCAAACTGGTTGTAATAATTATTTGCTTAACGAATTTTTTTTTGTAATTGCACAAATGCGTCTGAATTTCTTGGAAGTTACTACTCATGTAATAATCCACCACTCTGGAAAATCACAGAGGCTTCTGCTGAAGATGTTGGGATGATGATGACCTTCAAATTATTTATGATAACGCCATATTCTACTTGATTACTATGTTCAGGTTACCTAATTACTGTGCTACAATGCAATGAACCGCATTAAAAAATGTGCGCAGAATCCAGCTCAGCTCATCACGTTTTCGTTTTTTCTTCTTTTTATTTGTATAACACGGACTTTAAAAGCGTTATCTACAAAAAAATATAAAATAAAAATAAGCACAATAAAGAATCATACTATTTCATCGTCCTCCTCCAACAGTTTAAAACTGCATAATAGACTGATCATATTTTCACAAAATCTCTCCCAATACCCCACACGATAGTAGATTAAAAAAAATAATAAAATTTATTACTTTGATAATATGCTGACCGGGGAAATACACCACAACTACAGCCCAAAAGGTGTGCATTCACATGTACATGCATGATAATATGACGCATAAAGAATAAATTACTGCTTCTTCTTTTCCAGTACATAAAATAAGGCAAGATTATGTCTTTTTGAAAATAAATTGGGAGATTTACTTTTACCGAGCAAACAATAAAGTTTGTAGCAAACGTTACAATGTTAGTGACAACAATCTCATTTTTCATGGAAAGTTGGCGTTACTTTTACTAGCATGTAAAACAGGCTTTTAAATAGAAATAAAAATATGAAATGTATTTTTTATTACTGTGTTTTGTGAGAGCTGTCATGTGGAAAATTCACATTTTTTTCGATAAGCTGGTATTTGATCCGCAACGTTAAAATCCACTCATCCACCACTCACAATTTGGTGCTGGTGGGATTACACAACAAAATTGGTTTCATATTATTTTCTTTATTTTTTTTTAAATATGAAACAGATATCGACGGGAAGTAAGGAAAAGTATGATTCCATTCCGTGTACCATCTACACCCATATAAGAAGTCTACTTTATGTTAGAACATAATTTTTTGTGTTTCTGTTCGCAGTCTAAAACTCATAACAAGTTTATGCCCATGACCGCACGATGCGTGACCTTGACCGCTTGTGTACGGGTACCGACAAGCCAAAGTGAAACAAAAAGTAGCAACTTTTTTAAATTATTTAATTTGTAATGCAAAAGTATAAAAGGCAGTGGATCATGGGAAAGTCATGATGGTGAAGAATAGCTACATAAAAGCATAATAATGTTAGCAAGTCGATTTAGAAATTATACGCACTGAAGAAAATGACTTTTAATACTTTAAATTTAATAAGTATAAAAATTATCAATCATAAAAATATTTTGTATCGTTAAAAAATAAGTTTGGAAACGATGTAATTTACAAAATATTTTACTATTGGACGGGGGTAAGGTCATATTATTTGGTCATGAGTTCGGTACTTAGGCCACACTGTTCTTGTTTTGTTAGCTCATCCTATTGTCGTTTCGCTCCTCATTATCTCCACTCTATACTATTGGTACTAGGCACGTTTTCAAAGAGATTAATGGGCGTCACTTCCATTTCCTCCTCAACTGAATCCCCAACCGCCGTTTGTGGAGCTGAAATCACTACTGTAGTTACCACAGTAACACATTTAAACGTAGTTATAAAATTAGATCATGTCACACTTCAAATACTAATAATGTTTTATATCATCTCTGGTATTTCAGCTATGCATTAGAAATTGTTACGTAGTTACGTAAATAGTTTCATGTTCTTTGTTTAAAAATAAGCTTATACAAAACAGGTACTAACTTTTATGGTCACCATTTATTGTGAAGAGAGTAAAGACGAAACCAAAATGACATTTAAAAAATTTGTATGCGTTAATGCATATCTCGCTTATTAACGAATGTATAATCTTTTTAGATGCTTACTTATTTCGGAAGTAAAGTTCGTCAGAGTGTGGAGACGTCGTCCTTTACTGCCAAAACCACTCCACTCTAATTACATCGTAAAGTGATATGTGTATAATTTTATGTAATCAACTTTGTAAATCTGCTGAGCAATTTTATGTTTTCAAGCATAACAATTATGTTTATGTTTACTTGAAACATTCAGTGACGCACTACTGCCGGTGGATGGATGGATGCCGGGTGCAAGGTTGCAACAACAACATCAAAATTTCTTATTACAATAACATAATATTTATTCTTTCAAATATCATTTGTTAAAAACTATAACTTTCCAACAAATAAAAATACCACTAATTGCGCTTGCTTTTATTATTCTAGTTGTGGTAGTGGGTGCGTGGGAGGTTC
Source organism: Zhuqinia jingwanae (assembly GCA_027744095.1). Taxonomy (NCBI): domain Eukaryota; kingdom Metazoa; phylum Arthropoda; class Collembola; order Entomobryomorpha; family Paronellidae; genus Zhuqinia; species Zhuqinia jingwanae. The sequence continues at coordinate 4,865 of JAHZNC010001017.1, forward strand.
CAGTACCAGTTTTGTGTAGTGTTGAGGCTTTGAATAATATTTTTTTTTGTGCTACTGACTTACTGCACTCGGAGCAGCAGTATAGTAATAATAGCAAAAAACTAGATTGGCAATTGGCATATCTTCAGCTTATTATGTTCATGTTTTTTCTCATGATCTAGTAACCTGTATCATGAAAACCTAACCTTCACCAGTCGTTGTAACTGTTAGAGGACCAGGTATCCAAGTCATGGAGTGAGTGCATGTCACACATTTACACTAGGTCATCGGGTTTCTAAGTTTTATATTTTTAGTTCCAGATGTACACTGGATAACTTTTTGATAGCAAACCTGGTGCTAAGACAAAAACTTTTTAAACTGGAAAAAGCATCAATATTATAATAAGGAAAATATAATTCTGAAATGTGCCGAATGATCGGATAAACTTTAAAGAAGTTTAAAAAAAATGTTTGTCTCACTGATGCAAAATATTTTCCCAGGTTGCATAATCTCACGAAACTAGCATCCCAATGTCCATGAAAACAAATCATTAATACTTTTCTCATTATTTTCACAAAATCATAACAAAATTATATAACCACAAAGAAAGAAAACCAGTAGCCTGTTTCCGTCATGCATGCACCATGCATATTTTTTCTCATAAAATTCTTCAATTTCTAAAGATTTTGTTTTTGTGTGCAGCCCAGTGGCCGACACCGAGTCTGGGTGCAAGCGTGATCCTAACTCTTCAACATCTAACTGAACATAAGCAGGACAGAGTGGCATAAGTGGACGATCATAAATTACAAAACGAATAAATGTCCAATACTGCGCGTATCATGGAAACAAAATAATGAGAGTGCAATATGCAACTTGAGCCAATGCATTTCGTTTTGTAAGCGCATAACAATAAAAATTAATTCATGATTCAAACATGAAAATATTATACAAATTTATAATTCAAATTTAAAACGAAACTTGTTTGCTAGCATATTTTATAAATGAAATTTTTCATATAAAAGGACGTTGGAAATCACCAACTCATCATCAGTCTTACCAAAATAACAATACAATACTAACTATCTTATTACATCCCACTACTAAAAACTTGTAAAATCTGCTCTTGTGTTGTTTATTTTTATTTCAGAAATGAAGTCGGCGTTGTGCCTTTTTCTTGTTGTGGTGGTGGCCTCCATGGCCTCCCCAATCCCTGATAACTCAGATATGTCTCCAATCATAATCCCTGTGATTCAACCACCTACCCATCATGAAATAATGCCAACCCTTGTTATCTGTAAAAAGGAGGATGAGGCTTGTATTGCTGGCCTAAAGAGAAGTCGAAGATCTGCTGATGACAACTCAAAATTGCCTCCAATCGTAATTCCAGAGGATCACATTCCTACCAAAATGGACACACCAATGACCCTTGTTCTCTGTAGAAAGGATGATGAGGCGTGTATTGCAGGGAACCAGAGACGACGAAGATCTGCTGATGACAACTCAAAATTGCCTCCAATCGTAATTCCAGAGGATCACATTCCTACCAAAATGGACACACCAATGACCCTTGTTCTCTGTAGAAAGGATGATGAGGCGTGTATTGCAGGGAACCAGAGACGACGAAGATCTGCTGATGACAACTCAAAATTGCCTCCAATCGTAATTCCAGAGGATCACATTCCTACCAAAATGGAAACACCTATGACCCTTGTTCTCTGTAGAAAGGACGATCAAGCTTGTAATGATGAGCTAAATAAAAGCCGAAGATAGTTTGCTACCTGTGGTTGAATAAGTACCATGTGTGTCTGTATAAGTACCATGTCTGCAAAAAAGGCGATCCAGATTACTAGTTGAACTCTCATGAAGCATAGTATAACCATTTGAAATTGTAAAAAAAATGTAACAAAATTATGTCATGTTATTGTGGTTTCAAAAATTTGACTAAATATATTAAAGTATAAATTTGTGATTGGCTCAAGTAAATGCAAAAATTGTACAATCAGTTTTACTTCAGTAACTCTCATGAAGCATAGTATAACCATTTGAAATTGTAAAAAAAATGTAACAAAATTATGTCATGTTATTGTGGTTTCAAATATTTGACTAAATATATTAAAGTATAAATTTGTGATTGGCTCAAGTAAATGCAAAAATTGTACAATCAGTTTTACTTCAGTTTCCTACTCAATATCAACACTAGCATTCCGCCATCAATTATCATTTTTATTGCTCTACAGATTGCCATCGTTCATTATTAGCAAATTATCCTTTTTGTTTTTTTTAAATATATTATATTACCATATAGTGAGGGACTACACGAAACAGAGACAAAAAATTATGTTTTGTTTTACGAATTTTGTTTTTACCCGAGAAAAATAATATTTCTCTAGTGGTGGTGGTGGTGATGGGAAAGTAAACGAGCTGGGTCTGTTGGGGGAATGTGCTACAAAATAATGTCTAATTTTTTATCAGTTTTCAAGCAAACAATAATCAAATTTTACTTGTTAGTAAGCAAAATAGCTGAAAATAAAAATTAAGCAATTAATTTTATCCTTTTGTCATGAAATAAGGTTGGAAAATAATGCGACTAAACAATAACATGAAATCTTGTAAGTCGTGTGTAAATGTCACCCATGACCATGACCCCCCCCCCATCCCTGCAGACGAGGTAAAGGTTACGGCATTACGGGCCGTTATAAGGTAGCCCATCAAACTCACCAAGCTTTGCTTGAAGGACGATGAGGTTTGCATCGCAGCCAACAAGATAAGTTCCGTTCGTCCGATTCGATCGCCAAATGACGAGCCTGAAAAATTGACATCAATCACAATCACAAGGACGAAACTCCCAGAGCCAAGTAAAATTCCAGTAATTAAACTATGCAGAATAGATCAACCTGACTGTTAAGGAAACTGAAATGGAAGCTACGAACACAATGTTTTACTTTTTAATAATAATAAATATCTGAATAATAAATTCTTAGAAAATGTATTTACTACAAATTATTATAACACCCCAACACATAAAAAGTGTTTAATGTTGGTTATTAGCAATGATAAAACAAATTTTGATCATATTCCTAAGCTCAAAGTTGATGTTTCAAAAGTGATTCTAAACTCATTCATTACCATCAGAAATCCATTAATCATTTTTATTTTGTGTATTGCGTATTTCTATTTTTCAAGTTGTTGTGTTTGTTGCCATGAAAGGGGTACCGGCACTTGTTCCAGTATTGTGGCGCTGAGGCTTTGAAAAATGTTTCTGTGCCACTGGTATACTGCATATCGTAACATCAACATGCAATCAACAAAATTGCAAAAAAATAAAAATTGGTTTCCATTCTCAACTTACTATTGTTGCTCATTATCCAACTTTTTTCATGGTCTACTAACCGGCATCATGGAAGCATCTCCATCATGTAACTGTATAATAAAGTAGGTATGCAGGCGAGAGAGAGAGATATAAGCAAACGTAGATGATCACATACTTAAAAAGTTGGAACTGGAATTCTGTAATTTGTTTTAAAAATTTGCTTTAAAATACGGCGTACTGCATGTGACCGACGACAGTCGGACGTCAAAACAGACATATACCTAACAAATCTCAATAGGCATCTGTTGCGGTATCACTGGATACTCAATAAATACACAAATACATATGCCTTTTTATTATCGCTCCTCAGTATGTATTTGTAATGCACTCTCACCCAAAATCCAGACTACTAGCAATTATAATTAAAACAATGAAAACCTTGCATCCTTTCCATCATTCTCACCCAAAGGAAGGAAGCATACAGTTACATACCTACTTAGATGGTACTATACCTACCTCATGTTTCTTTCCTTTTCTAATTTATGAGATTTTTCCATTTACAAAAGATGCCCTTGGTGCAGTGCAGTGACAGGCACTGTCAGTCATAGTGCAAGCGTCATGAATCCAGGGCCTAATTAAAAAGAGGCAGACCAATGTAAACTGGTTGACTGTATATTACAGAATGAATAAATGCTCATCATTCCGTGTGGAAATAATTAGTTTAAGGCAGCGCATTAAAAATTTATAATGAGATCCACCTAATTGCGCTACCTAAAACTATAGATTTTTTTAAAAACAGAAAATCCCCGATTAAACTTTGTTAGTACAGAATTTTGCATTATTGGCTGTAACAACGTTTCGTATAAAAAGGCGTGTAAACCATGAACTTATCATCATTCTCATCATCAAGTAGGCGACCAACAGCACAGATTCAATCTCGCTTCTTATCGCCTTACCGAAAAAAAAATACAAATAGAAGTATTTCTTTTTTGCTTGTAGCAAACATGAAATTGGTTTTAAGCCTTTTCCTTTTTGCGGGGATAGCCTCCATGGCCTCCCCAGTCCCTGGGGACCAGGTAAAGTTTACGGCACTTCGTGCTGCAACAAGGAAGCCCATCAAAGTTTGCCTCAAGACCGATCAAGCTTGTCTTGATTCACAAAAGAGAAGCCGAAGATCTGCCGATGACAACTCAGATTTACCTACAATCCAAATCACTCGGGTTAAGCCCATGCCCCGTCAAGAAATACCAACACTTTATCTCTGCTCAAACGACAACCAAGCTTGTATTGATAAACAAAAGAGAAGCCGAAGATCTGCCGAAGACAAGTCAGATTTACCTACAATCCAAATCACTCGGGTTAAGCCCATGCCCCGTCAAGAAATACCAACAGTTGTCCTCTGCAGTAAGGACGATCCAGATTGTAAATTTAACTGAAATGGAGAGTGCTATCATTTTAGTAACAAAAAAAGTATAACAAATTATCACATCATTTTGTGACATTATTTGGATTGCAATTCTGTAAAATAAATTTGGCTGATTTAAAAAAAAAACAAGATTATATCACATAAATAAAATACATTATGGCACACCAAGCAATTCGTATCTCTAATCATCATCATTGTTGCTTGAATTTGATCATTATCATCGCAAATCTATTATTGCCACCAATACAGCAGCTAGAAGCGGAAGTTGCCTTGGTTTATATTTTATGTATTAAAAGAAAACAAGCAACTGCATAAAGAAGAGGCAAAAGATTAATTGGGCTATCAATGCGCTATATTTGTTACAACATAACAATATCTCGATAGTGGTGGTGATGTCTCCCTGTCGTAACCATGGTCACTAAAATACAGAGAAAAAATTCATACACAAAAGTCAGCATTCAAAGAAAGATTTCCATGGGAATACAACAAATTTATGTAAATAAAATGTAGAATGAATTAACTAGCCCAGGTTTTTAAATTTATTTTACAGCCACACAAAATTATCTGACTCGTCAATTTAATTCCAATGAAAATTTAGAGTGGAAATAAATATTCATTTGCAGTAGGATTACTGTGTACATTTCTGCCTAGTTTGTAGTTTACCTACCCTAATTACTAATTATTCATTACTTCAATTCACAACGATATATGCAATTTGATTGATGTACTGGAAATACGAAATACTACAAAATATGTTTAAAACATTAATCGCAATTGATAAATAAAAAAGATGAATGGACGCAGTGTGATTGATATTAAGGATTGCTTTAATTTAAATAATAAAATCCTGTAACATATTATTTACATGCCTACTTTGACGCAATAGAGTTTTTATTTCGCATGTTCAGTAGAAAATTAATACTATGCAAAATGCATATATTATCCTATATTTTCTACAGACTGGCAAGTGGCCACTCGCGTTTTCATATCCGTCAGTCGGCGTTCCTTGGTCAGCTTGCTGAGTGACTCCGTGGAACAGTGAGGCTGTCTGTGTTTCCCCTTTAAATTAGCTGTAAATTAACAGATACCTAATTATAATTGTTGTGTTCCTGTTACAGGGAATATGATTATTTAATATTTTGACATTTGATTAGCTAATTTTAATTATGTACGTTTTCATGACAATGTGCTACGAAAATGTACCAATGTGTCATTTTGGTCGATTGTCATAGGGGGAAACGTGATCAGAAATTCTGAAATATGACAGTTAGAAAAATGTCTGCTATGTACTTTCTTATGGAATTTATTTTATTGTCTCCATCGATAGAGCTCACCTGTTTCTAAAGCACCATCACGCAGTTGGCTCAAATCTCAACAGCTTACGAGACATGCTCTTTAGAAAAGGGACGAATTTTTCATCCTCATCATTTAAAATTTGTTTGCGACAAATCAATTGTGGAATAAAGCTTTAAAAACAATGATTTTTGTACTGATGATTTAAAGATGATTTATCTGAACCTTGTCACCGGTCGGGTCAATTTCATTGATCATATCAGGTACTTATGCAACCTTAATCTATTCTATAAGAGTTCCCTTTTCTTACTCCTAATCCCCCTCCAAAGAAGCTTCCATTGGCATGATTTCCATGAGCTTTACAGGAGTCAACACTGCCATTTGCTCCTCCACTGAATTTCCAACAACAGTTTGTCCAAACGACGGGAAATTCAGAGTGGAAGTTTAAAATCCATTTTTTATAACAAATATTTGATGAAACAAAAAATTTCACTCAAATCCCGTGTTTATCCATCATATAAACAAATACTTATGAAAAAATATTTTCAGCAAAAATTACAATTAGGTACACAGACCTACGTCAACAAGTAGACAACGTTGTTTGTTGTTTCATTGCTTGTTGGAAAGTAACTAAATATAAAAAACAGGTTGCAACATTTTTTATCGTCATTGCGCGTACAGTAAAAGTGAAGATAAAACATGATTACCTAAATGGAAATCTTTTTCATGCATTTCTATAGCATTCAAAGAGTTCAGGTGCTTAAATTTATTTCGGAGTAAAGTTCGCCGGAGTGTGGAGACGTCGTCCTCCACTGCCAAACTACTTTACATTGTTTAGAAATATGCACATAATTGATGTAATCAACAATTTCAATTTTTCAAGCATAATAAACATGTTTATGCTTACATGAAACTTTAAGTGACGGACTATTGCAGATGCCGGTGATGGATTGATGCCGAGTGCAAGGTCGCAACAATAACATTGCAATCACAATACAAATTTTATACTACATTTTTACAGTATAAATATATATTATTTCATGTTAAAAGCACCAACTTTCCAAGTAATAAAAATATAATTTTTGTCTTGATTAATATACAATATTATAATAAAAGCAAATCGTGCCAGATTGTGCACGGGTTATGACCATAGAGTTAGGTTATGGAAAAAATTGTCCCACTAAATGCAGTAACCTAGGTTGCATAAGAATATCATTAACAATCACACATACTAATTAATTATCATCTACC
>JAHZNC010001018.1:0-15351 GCA_027744095.1 Zhuqinia jingwanae
ACCTAAAGTAGAATGAAAGATAAAAAAGAATCGATGTGATGTGTATGCGTGTGTGTAGCGTAGCATCAGCAGATCATCGGATTCTGTTTTCAACAAAAACTATCCCTACTAATGTAACTAACCTGTATCACTGTACTACTATCTTGTTTCTGTATCTGTGTGTGTATACCAAATGAGAGAAATAGTTTTATTATGCCATGCCGCTCCGAAAAGCTCCTTTTAATTCATGGGTAAAAGCTAGAAAGGACTTTTATTCCAAAAAAGCATGGAGAAAGTTTTGTCTGTCTTCTTTTATACATAAATATACCTACTTACATAGGTAACGAATAGTATACAGAGATAGGCATGTACAACAAGTTTCTTTTCACAAAAGTTTGAATGGAACAGCCATTAATACACTTTCCTAGGACTTTTCTTGTCCTCGGAGAGATCACACAACTAAAAACGAAACTTTCTGTTGTCTAATTGATGATTATGTCCAGCTCGATTTACAACGAAAAAGGGTCACTTGTGTCCAACTCAACTAGGCACGTAGTATTTATTTACTCAACAAAGTCTACACGAGCTCTATTTCTTTTACTTTGAGATGGACTGGGAACTTTCAACAACATAATAGGATAGGATAGTCCATTCGTTCATATTATGTTATTTACTTCACATTTGTTAGATTAAGAAAATGCAGTACACTAATGTGCACTGCAATAAAGATGCGATTCCTATTTGCTCCTAATTCCTTTTACTTATTGTAATAAATGCATTTTTGTGAATGACTTGTGGTATTACGTGATCTTTGTACAATTAAGATTTATTATGTTAAAACAAGGATCAATATGTATCTTATGAGTTTTTATTATCAGCAGCCAAAAAAGATGTACATAATAACATATATATCTTCTATATGGATATCCAAATACAAAGCAGAGATATTCCTGTTGACTTCTTACTATTTTGCAAATAAACTTTATTTGCCTAAAATCTCGAGTAAAATCAAATGTGTGTTGTAACTGTTAGTAAACTTTTCTCAATGAATAGATCTTGTTTGCGGGTCAAAACGAGTATTATGTAAACTTGTAAACGTTGAGATGAGAAGTGTACAGAAAAGGAGATAATGAACCGCTCATATACAATGATGAGGCTCCACTCATTCAAACATAATTCGTTTGGGTATAAAGAATACAATGTAAACTTTATGTATTTCCTCCTCTCCCTATAATATTATTCTCGTTTTTTCAACTACCACACGCACATTCAACATTTTGAGTAAGCAGAGTCGTTGGGTGGCATACAAATAGCATACGTACATACTTCTCTCATTCAGCAAAATCATTTTAATACCACCGCTGCTGGTGCTGCTGCTTTCGCTGGTATGCTACCACCAACACCACCACCACCACCACCGGAAAATAACCATTTCTAGTTTGGTGGTGCTGAAATAATAGCGTACTATGCCACTCTTGATTACTGCGATGATTATGATGATTATGTTTTCATTATTTCCGCATCAAAACACCCACTAATTCTTCTGCTTTTTCGGATATGAATAACGTGCTGCGGAGTAGGACGAGCATGAATAAGCAGATGATTAAATCCATTGTTCTGTAAAAAGGGATAATAATAATGTGAAGCATTTTGCACCTTTTCAAATGGAACACATCATCATAGAACTCATACCACAGAACAACTGGGAGTAAAACAAAAACGTATGTATATGTTGTCTGAAATCTGAAATGAAATGCGTATCATATAATAGCTTGTGGACTACACGTTATTACTATTTTTACACGTATTATCATTAAAACAAGCACGTTAATGATGGTGGATACGATTACATGTTGTAAAAGTATATGAAAATAATAATTATTAGCAAGGGAAGATTTTCATAATTTTCATAAATGTGACAGCAAATTCAGATTCCCAGCTAAACATAACACTTATTTTATTATGCACAAATACAAACAATCTTCATGCTGGAATATTAAATGGTGTCAAGAAAAATCAACATTTTGTTGGGGTAAGATGTCGCGGTTAAAGGAGACTCTTCAACTTTTACCCCATTTTTAACATGTCTTAACGGCGTAAAATATATTTCTGGTATTTGAGCACTTACATAAAGAAACTGGTGTAGTACAACCAATGGAATAAATAGAATGTGAATTACACTGAAGTATTCCTGGCGGCCTGTGACTTGTGACTCTGTTTGGTATAAATATTACGACACGGATATCATATTTACTTGAAAGTTTTTTCAAATTTGAATTATTTTTGCTTAGTTGACAAATGGTGTCAAGAAAAATCAACATTTTGTTGGGGTAAGATGTCGCGGTTAAAGGAGACTCTTCAACTTTTACCCCATTTTTAACATGTCTTAACGGCATAAAATATATTTCTGGTATTTGAGCAATTAATTGGTAAAGGAGGTGTATTACAACCAATGGAATAAATAGAATGTGAATTACACTGAAGTATTCCTGGCGGCCTGTGACTTGTGACTTTGGTATAAATATTACGACACGGATATCATATTTACTTGAAAGTTTTTTCAAATTTGAATTATTTTTGCTTAGTTGACAAATGGGCAAATTGTATGTGAAAAAGTTTTTCGGAAAGTACGCACTTGATTGATAGGAAATTGGAAAGAAAGTAAAGCGCATGCTTTTGGTTTTCCATTCGGAACTTTTACACGAAGAAAGGTATTTGTTTTTTTGTAAAAATTAATCAATGACTGCACATGTATGCTGATGAACACATGATATTAACTTACACGCATAACGCGTGCACATGACAAGAACATTTGTATTATTTGACTTATTTTGGTGTATTTTTCTTGACTTTTCTCTACTCATGTAAAAAAAAGTATTCTTTCCGCCCATTTAGCTCTATTTTTATACTAACCGGTTCGCTCCTTGGCAGACAATTGAGTCTTGACACAATTTAACCTACTTTAGCTAATAAAGACTGATATACGCGGATAAAATTGTCGTGTTGGAACAAGGAAAAATGTAGTGCAGACGAGAGAGGGCCCAACAGCATGAAATGATATAGCACATTTATATGTATTTATAAGAAGAAAAAAGTTTTCTTTTCTCTTGTCGTCTTCGCTTTGGGAATTTTATGCAAAAAGAAGAAAAGAAACCAAGAAAGGACAACCAAACATAAGAGTGCTAAGAGCTAATAATAATAGTTTTCTTTTCTTTCCAACATTTCCTTACACGTTTTTACACCAACGTACACAGGCGTATGCATCTTGAGAAACTTGTGAGAGTGCGTCTACTTAAAAACTATTTGGCCTTACGAATATACAAACAAGCCTAACTTTTCTTTTTGTCTGATAGACTTTTTCGACACATAAATTTGTGTACCAAATTATTTTCAATAAGAGTATATTGATAAATTGTTTTTATTTGCTTAATACTTGAGGCACACAACACATCCTCTACAAAATATGTATAAACACGTGGTGAATACTGAGACGGCATTCTTTATGCTTTCTCCTTTTCTACCCGGTTCCCTGCGTTATAAATATACAAACACATACATACAACTATTTACTGATGCAAAAAAGGAAATAAATGCTCAGTGTGCGTATACATATAATCAGAATCATCATTTTATTTGAAGTCTAGTAAATAAACAAACATGACATACTGTTGGATTGTTTTACGACAAGTGTAACATGGTACTAGAAAGTTATGATAGTTTTTGCTAAGCACTGTCATCATTGAATGTATAAGCATAAAAAAGACACAGAATAAGTATATATATGTAGTAACATGTGCGATATTGCCTCTTGCTGCCTTTCTCTCATTTTTCTCTACTCTGCCACCATAATAACCGACAGACAGATATAAATACTACTACACACAATACAAATACCGCCAGTAGACGTGCGTATTTTGTGACATTACGGCCATAACATTTTACTAAGCATCTATAGTAGTAGTAGTCGTCTGAGAAAGCAGACAAGACAAAACACAAGCATCAACAAAACATTTTTACTGCTTGTTGTCGGCAGACAAAATGACATTCACATTTACACCAGGATCATAATAATAACATTGTGTGCAGTTTTAGTTGAATGGTGTGCTTACGCAGATAGTAAAATACATACTTTTATTACTTCAACACTTGGGCCACTGAAAAAAAACCACGATACACAAATACATAACAACATAACATGTACATACATATAAGTTGACAATCAACTAAACGAATGGATCTTCCTTTTCCAAAATACATTTTAAAAGAGAAGGACAGTAACAACAACGAGAGCAATAACGTATGCAAAAAATGCATGTCATGTCATTGGCATATTATCATCATCACTACATCGATATAAATGTGGTTTCAAGCAAATAAATATTACAAACGGACACAACACACAAGCACATACTACACACACTGTTAAATCTACTTAATACACAATAATGTTATTTCGTACATAAGTATGTTGTAGTACGCAATAGGGAAGCACAAGAAACAAAGTCATGAGTTCATGAAGAAATGGATCCTGGCATCAAATAATGCTCTTTTTTTATCCTTTTTATGAATAGGGAGAAAACAGGAATAAAAGTAATAACAATACTTATAAACGTCACCATCTGTTTGGACTTTTTCTCGTATTTCTTTACTAACAGTACAAGCAAAAACTGTGCTTAAAAATATAACCAATATACTAAGTACGGAATGTGGAATTGTATATACGAATGTTAGATGATATTCTGGTCGACAATCGCGTTTATGATAGTTTGTTTCTCTTCTTTCTCTCGTCTTCCGGCACACAACTTACAACTTATTGTTGGTTATGTTATACAAACGATTTGAGCAAAAAAAAAGGTAATATTCCTAAGCTTGTACATGTATATTATTATTATGTTATTATTATACAAACGATTTGAGCAAAAAAAAGGTAATATTCCTAAGCTTGTACATGTATATTATTATTATGTTATTATATGCTGCAGGGTGCTCCTCAGATTGCAGTTTTCTCCGTTGGAAAAATCATTTCATGCTGTCTTTTTCTTAATATTGAAGCAACACGAGACAAGAAACCCAGCAACAACGGTTAAAAACGGCGTGTGGGTAAGAAAAAGGAAACGTGTTTGAGGGAAAGAATGAGAAAATATGAGCATATTGGTGCCTTTTTACTGGATAGTTTGTCTAGTCATAAAATTGGCCATTTAACCCTATTTATAACTTACTAAAACGAGATTGCTCAGCATGCTGGCGAGCATTGAAACCTAGTAAAACGGCTCGTTACAGTCGCAAATGAGGATGTGGTGGTGATATGGCACTGGAGTGGTACATTACACACTGCTTTATACCTACATACACTGTTGTAATAATATACATACCTACAAAGCACCTCTATAAGGGATCATGCGTATAATACGAATTGTCGAAGGGGTAGGGGCTGTCAACCTGAGGGTAGGTGACAAACAGAAGTTCATCAAACAAAAATATTAAAATGAAAATGATAATAGCGGCTGTCATCGATGCATCATTTACAATAACTGAATACGTTAACTGAGTACGTGAACGTAAATAACCTTGCATTTACATCTTGTTTTCCTAATTTTTGTAAACCATCAACATTTCACATAAATTGCTCAACACTTAATCATTATAATTTATTAGATGGATTATATTGTCATTAACTTTTGTAAATGCTGAAGAGAAATAATGCTCTCTCTCTCTCTCTTTGTCTTGTCACAGAACAATTTCTAAATTTCCTCAAATGCCACTAAAAGTTATGAATCTTAATCGAGAAAAGACAAGTCGTATTATTTAACGACATAGTTTAATATACAAACATGCTCAAATAGTATTCAAATTTCTATCGTCTCTAATGGTCATGTGCGTCTTCTATCAATACGAATTGTGAAGCCTAAAAAGCTTATAAAAATTATAGTACTCTGCCGGTCGGAACTACTATATGTTATGATGCCACTTTCGTAATATTAAGAATTCAGGAGACATTCCTATAAAGCTTCAAATATTATTGCGTTTAGAAAAGATACACTGAAATCTTTATTTCTGCTTCTCAACAATCATGTTTCATAACTTTACCAACAAAAAAAGCAGCATTGTTTCTAATTTGGCTTCGTTATACATACAGATATAAGCATACCTACATATATTATGTATTTATGTATTCCTTTCTCTCAATCCTCCCATTAACGTTCATTTTTGTGAAAAAGGAGGAAATGAAAAAGAAAATATTTCAAAGTGAGCAAACAGAATACTAATTTTTTTTTGTAATAAAAATAAAACTCAATTTCATCCTTTTCTCTTTTTAGTATTTTTTTTCTTCTTCTAAAAACAGTATATAGTAAGCAGTTATTGTAGCTCCTACTACTTCACACACACATAACATCAAATACAAAAAAGGGCGAAAGGTTCAGCAGGATATATTTCCCTTTGATGCGCTGCTGCTTTTGCGTTGCGTTTACTCTTTTCCTTGTTCCTGTATTTTAGTGGGTTACATTATTACAACAGCCACTTGAACTTAACTAAATAACAAGGAAGAGAAAAATAGAGAGAGACAGAGAGAGAAAGAGGGAATTTCCAACAAGGGCTTGACTTGAGTAAATGACTAAATGAGCCTGTCTCCTTGATGGTTAAACATGCATACATTTTTGAAAGGAGGCATGTTTATTATAAGTTATGTGTTATGATGTGTGTATATACAAAATGTGCGCAAATATATACACAGCAGTGTCGTATGTGTGTATTTTAGAGAGAGAAATTATGTACAGTACCGAGAAAGCAAGGAAGGAGCAGCAGCAGTAGTAGAGTTCAAATGAAACGGCTCTCAATATTAAAAGCTCATTTTCTTAAAAGTAGACAACCAACAATAAATTTCCATCATGTTTAACTAAAAACTACTTATACTGTATTGTATGCTGATGTAGTCCTGTACTACTCCTCCTGTGAGTACATGAAAGAAAGTGAGAGTGAACCACGTTACCACTTAAATTATGTATTAGAGAATAGAAAATGATTTTTCTACTCTCTTCTTTGTATGATTTTTTTTGTGTCTACTTATATTTAAAAAATATATATAATATGCATAGTAGATGCTTTAAAAAACTCTAGTCACTGTAATGCAAATTTGCAAAGCTTATTTTAAGCGACAATAAATTGGCAATTTTACGAATACAATTTGACTCTCAAAGTAAATATAACACAATGTATATGCCAAGAAGAAGAGTGTTTTTAGATTCAAATAATATTTTTAAACGACAGTACAATATACAATAATAAAAGTATGTATTTATGTACATTGTTAATATTTAAAACACAACATTTCCAAAATGTGAAAAGTAAAAGTGTATGTTTGTAGCAAAAGCGAAAAATAATGTACCTATTTTACTTACATCAAATCACAAAAGGAGTCTTAATAAATACCATTTGCAGAAATTGCAAATTCATAAGTTTAGAGTTTTCGTTTTAACTCATTAGTATTGTAATAACTTAATGCACTCTACCTAAATTTATTTGCATTTGACACAAGTGATAATGACTACTCCATCAAAAGAGATTAAATAATTACTTATGAAGTACATATTATAATGATATTTTACAAAGTAGCACTTTGTTATTTGTTGTCATTGTGTTCATGTGTTCTAACTTGATAATTTGTTGAAAATTATTTCTCTGTAATATTTATTTATAAAGTATTTACTCCGTGTTTTATACACGTGTTATTAGCAGTGAGAATAAAAGTGCTAAAAAAATGTATTAATCTGGCAATATGGGACAAAAGTGGCAACATACACATGGAAGCAACAACTTACAGAATTGCATACTTATGAAGCGAGCGTAAACAGCAAACGTGTTAAAGAAACCACACAGGCTTTACACATTTGATGTGGAGTAAATGAGAGTTTAGGACTGGAAATCCGCGCACTAAAGGGTGAGATTTATTGGAAGATTCCCACTTTCACCAGCAATTGTCCTTCCTTAATTGCCCATGTTAATGGGTTTCTACTTCACGCATCAGTTCTTTATGCTTTTATAATCCACTTGGAAGAAGACTCACCAAAAAACGAGGTCTCTTCCGCGTTATCTCTCCCATTTTATACATACAATATGCATTTCAACGTACAAAAAAAGTCTCTCATGTGAGAAATGCGTAAAATACACACTTTATCACCCTGGCATACCACAAGATGTGCGTATAAGACTAATCCACCATCCACCTTTTTGGACCCAACCAACAATAGTGCGTTTTGTTGCAGGTTGACTGTATTCAAAGTAATTTTTGTTTTTAAATCGATTCCTCAATCAAAATATATGTGGTATGCTTGCAATATAATATACCGTTATATAAAATACCTACCTACTTCAATAACAAATGACACGCTCATACTAAACCGCAACCACAATTGTAATTTTTCTCTTTTATTATGAAACGCATTCTCTTATTGTAATACACACACACATTGACATTCATTCATATGTGCTGCGTTTGAATTTTTTATCGAAGAAAAAAAAATCAAAAAATGTAGTATACATTATTATCCGACGCCCCCCAATGCAATTTCACCTTGAGGAAAAAAAGGCATGTCGCATAATCTATATGATTGAAAAAATGTGAGGTTTAATGCATTTTTTTTATGTGGGATGCCAGGCAAAAGAGAACATCTTTTTCCGATCACAAGAATTCTCCAGAGTATATGTATGAACGTTATTTGAACAAGTAGCACATATGTGTGATGTGAGAGAAGCTGAAAGAAAAGGAAAATATGTAAGTAATAATAATAATAATACAATGCGTAACATGAGCAAGTGTACAACGGGAGCAGCAGTCAAATAAATGGACAAAAATGGGATATGTACATGGGCAACATAGTTAATGTATAAAAGCATATAGCGCAGAGAGAATATAGTGGATAGGAAAGGGAAAAAAATGAGCGATTGCTCTGGTGGTGGCGGTGTGATGGTGCTGCTGATGGTGAGTTGTGTGACTGGTGAATGAAGATGCATTTTTTTTGTACTCCCCCGTCGTGAATGGGAAGAAAAAAGAGAAATAAGCGACAGGGATGAAAGTGAAGATTTAGATGCAATGCGATGCACCAAATTGAGGGAAAAAAAGAAAAAAGAGTGCCGCAATGAACCAAGTTGTATGAAAGGAAGGAAAAGAGAGAAACAGAAGGGGAAGAAAAGGGATTTGATGAAAGTTCACTCACACACACAAGAGCAGAGTCTGAGAGTAAAGGGAGGACATGACATATATAAATACTCTTTTGTTGTACTTTTTCTCGTAACCATTTGTATAGATAGATAGTGGTATATCTAATACATTTTTGTACACTCTCTGTGGATTGTGACCAGTCAATAAAACATATTACGTGTGTTGTCAAAAGCAAAAAAAATTGAGTGTAAAGAGAATAACAAATTGTATCAAATACTTTTTATACAAAAAATGTACACATGTACATTTGATTCCATTTTTAACTTATTCCGGAATTCTTTTCCGTTCAAGTTAATCCAATCGGATGTGAGATGCTAGTTGAGTTTCAATGGTACGGAGATACACAAAATCTAGTTGAGATGCAAAAAGATACTATATATTACATAATATTATATTCACCCAATCGTGGATACACAATACTAGCAATACCCAATTTATTGCACATTTGATATGTCGATTAATTGGATGAAAAAAACGGTGCTGTTAAAAGTTTGAAGTTGTGGTTGAAAACCTTAAACATGTATATTCACTGTAATGCATACCTTTAACCAAGTAGCTTCATTCTCAAGTAATGTCATTAAATCTTTCAAGAAAAAGTAAAAATAAAAGATAGTAGAGTAAAAGTGAGTGGAAAGAAAGAAGTGGATCATTAAATCTCTTAAGAGTGCAAAACATTTAAAGCACCCTGTAGAGAAATGTCTAAAAAAAAGCGAAAGACAACCTTGACTAGGTTCAACTTTTTTTATAACAACAATATATAATGTGCGTTATACAAAGGCCGAGAGACCACTACAGTCTTTTATATATGCATTTGTATGTATGTCTGGTGGTGGTGGTGAAGAAGAAAAGGGAAAAAGTAATCTGTATACATTATGGTTCCTTAAGACGTCAAGTGAAGAAAGGGAAAGTGCAATTGTGGGGAAATTAACAGAGATTACATTGGTTTGCTAATAGGATCATGGTCGTTTTTACTTCTCTTAACTCGCTCTCTTTTGTATAAACCCCCATCACCTCTTCCACAACAGCTTATTTTGTAGCACACACACACACACAAAACAATATTGTACGGCTCAATGTCTTTATACATGCTCCACATATAATATATCTTCACTTGAGAAAAAACCAGTAAAAAAGACATGAAGACACTGTGGAGGTCGTCGTAAATAGTTGTACTAGCATTTAAGACGACAATGTCTCCTCCACCAAAAAAACACACATATACTCACGCAGATGTTCTGCCTGTGTGAGAATTACAAGCAACAAAACATACAAGAATATCCTAGCCATTTTGTCCTTGTGCTCCCACATAAACAACTACACTTTTATTTACTTCTTCTTGCTGTTAACATACACCACACACACCATACATTTTTTGTACACCCACACAAAAGAATGTCTATCAAGTATATTGTGTGTGTGTGTGTACCTGTGCCTGGTACAAGTAAAATAAATTAAGACGAAGAAAAAAAAGAGCACTTGTAGCTCACGTTCGTTCAGATTTCAGATGTCTTGCTTTTACACAAAGAAATGTGCACATGCATGTATTTTTTTTCTTTCGTAGAGAATGAAAAGACAACTACAACAAAAGCGACGAAAACTTGATTTCTTCAGCTTTTCTCATGCTTTCTCTGAGGCATTCTCTTTTCATTTCCACTTTTTTCTCTCAAGTCGACACTTTGTCTGTGGTATCAACGATAATATATATATATTTTAAGGTCATACAAATAATACACATGAATGAATGAAACGTAGATCACTGTGTGTATATAATACATGTACATATAGCCAAGCAGTCAACAGTGAAGACGAAAAAGAAAAGTGAGAAGAAGAAAGAAGAAGAAAAGAAAAAAAGTATACATCTTATTTGTGAGTGTGTGTGTGTGTGTATCTGTATGATGGGATTGCACAGGTTGGTTAAACTGTTCCCATTTGTACAATATGTTTGCGTAGGATGAAGTGAACTGAGAAAGTGAAGAAGGAAATAAATTGCTCTGCATGGAAGGATCAGACAAGCAGTTTTCTCTCCTTTTAACTCCCTTTTAAACGATTTTCTTTGCATTTAAACTCATATAGAGAGTCATTGGTTGATGTGTTTGCACATATCTACCTATATACATTGTTCCATTATAGAATACTAACTAATGGCATATATATACATATAGCTGCAAAAAATACACACACACAAGTATCATGATGATATCTTTGAGTGAACAAGTGCTACATATTTGCTGTCATTGGAGTACATAATATATTTGTATATAGGCAATGCAACTAGTTAAACTATTCTATATAGAGCTTTGAGTGTTTTGCACTCTTATATAAGTACATAAATTCTTATTTTGTATCGCATCCTATATTTTTATGGTTTCAATATACTACTATTTTCTTATAAGAAGGTAATAAATATAAAAAAGAGAATACCCAAATAGTATTGCATTTTATGGTCGTTAAATGTCGTATTTAATGGACCGGAGAACTGGAGGTCACACAAGCAAAATATTATGTTATGCTTTTCAAATGGAAGGCCGCCTGAACGAAAGATAGTGAGCATTTTTTATGGCAGCTCATTGAAAGATTATATGAATGGCTTCAATCAGATTATAATAATTACATTTAATGATTTTCATGGTTAAAGCGCACATTTATAGTAAGTAATATACACTTGCAGCACAATACAGTATTTAAATGGATTTTTTGTATATATTTCATGTAAATATATTAAGAGAAGTAAGAAGTTGTTTAATACATGTTTAACCCACGAATATATATTTTTTGTTTTATTCCAGCTCTAAATCCGGAACCGAAATTTGGAGAACCTATACCCAATGTGACTGTTGCGGTCGGAAGGGATGCCTCTTTGCCATGTGTAGTAGAAAATTTGGGATCACATAAGGTAAACATATTTAATTTTTTTGTTATTTTTGCTTAAGACTATAAATAATTCGACATTCAAAGACAACATATTTAGAAGAAAGATTTTTGATACTTTTTGATAATTTCAGTTAAAAAAAATATTTTGTAAACAAAGGTATTATTAAGATAATATGAATCATACGATAAAAATTTATAAGAAGAAAAGTATAAAATCTCAAAAAATGAAGGTAGAGATCGGCTTATAAATTTTGTAAACAAAGGTATTATTAAGATAATATGAATCATACGATAAAAATTTATAAGAAGAAAAGTATAAAATCTCAAAAAATGAAGGTAGAGATCGACTTATAACCTAAGCTCTCTCTATTTTCTCCTGATCTTCACACACGCACAAACATATCCATTATTCCTTTTCTATTTTGTTTGCAAAGGAATAAAACGGGATGATATGGAAATGGAAAAAAAGTGCGTGGATTATTACTCGATTAGATCTCTATTCCCATCAATCCTTCAAAGTTTTCCCATGGACTCCTATTCTCGATCGTTTTTTCTCCCCATAATATGAAAACATATTACCTAGAAAAAAGTTTGTTTTCGGAAGAATTCGCCTGTGTCTAATTGTAATGAGCTTTTTCCTCCTACTCACTATCAGGCTCTCTCACTCTCACACAACTCAATCTGAAGATTGTTTTATCTCCTTTGTGAGTGCTTGTTATGAAACGGAAGAAGAGATCACAAGATATATATATAACATATATCATCTTCACTTTTTTGTTTTATTGAAAGATTTTGTGTTTGTCCTTGGATTTATGGTATGGTTTATGGTTTGGTACACATATTGATATAAAAAATTAGTTAAAAGAATGCGTCTTGATTCACTTCTTATTTTTAAAGCAAAGCATCTTCATGAGATGGATGATTTGATAAGTTTGTTTTAAAGTGCTTCTAATATTCAATCATTTTAACAACCGATTTCTTTTAGTTATTCAAAAGTACTTTTATATTTACAATCATTTTATCTATTTTATTCTGTATAAACGATCTGACATGCTTGATAATATTTTTTTTTATCGTATGTATGTTTTGGTGATGTGAAGATGAAGACTTTGCTATTTGCTTTCACCTTTGTTAAATTTCTCCATATAATACCATTGTTTTTATACCACTTTGTTCCAAAACCTTTTCTTAAGACACGTAATAAACGTTTGATGCCTACGTAATTCCCTCCAAGTGGTAGGTGGGATGTGAGCACTTACATTCATAAATCCAATGGGATTTGAGCACATCATTATCATTTTAAGGATTTTATTCATATCTCGTTTTAAAAAAAAGTTTACTACAATCTGCTTGATATGAACCTTTTCTTTATATGCAGTGGTGGATGGATGGTCCTTGTTTGGCAATGTGAAACACATTTGTATTTATACATTTCATACACGCTTTTAAGAAACAAGCAACAACACCAGAAAATTTTATTTAAATCTTATTGTCACAAAATATGCTTCCAACAAATAAACAACTTGTTTTTCTCCCTTGTGAACTGATATACTAACAAAAAAAAGTTTTATACAGTTTCAAGTAGAAAATAAAAAGGGAGACAGAATAAGATGTATGTAGAGAGAGATAATAATGCAAAGAGTGTTTTTGATGGTAGGGATGAGACACCTTTTTCACCTACCACCTTTATACCACCTCACCTTATTCAAACCTTACCATGGAATGAAGTTTTTTTTTTATATAAAAAATATAAAAGATGAGAGCACCCCCTCCTCTACAACTACTACTACTACACACATCACATCCCATAATAGTGTTGCTGCAGCATACCTTGTGGCGTGGAACAAAAAAAAACTCTCCCTTCCATCTTCTTCGTCGTCATTCTACTCACGTTGTTCACATGCATACAAAGATATGTTTGCCAGAGAGAAAATGGTTGTACATTGTACAAATTCATACTTATGATATGTTGTAAATGTACGTGTGTGGATCATTCAACTGAGTATTTTTTTCTTCTCTTTTTGGTGCTTGCTGCATCACAAACAACGAGATCGTTAGTTCATATCGTGTGGTGCTGGGCTTCTAAATATATTTTGTGTGTGTGTGTGTGTGTGCATACACCCATCTGTATACTTGGTAAACAAACCTAAAAAAACTAAATCTATTCAAATGGACTGAAGAAATGGCTTGAAATTGAGATATATGAGGACTCTCTACAAGACAAGAATATGAAATTTTATTTTTTTATTTTATCCTTGTCTAGGCTTTCTCCGTTTAAATTATAGTATGTAGTTTAATGGTGTATGCTGTCAGAATGGCTCAGAATGGTAACCAATATCCCCCATTATGATAATATATTTTTTTTACTTTTCTCTCAATGTTGTATGATAATTCTTCCCTTGTTATATGGTGGCGGTATTTTTNTGGTGGTGGTATTTTTGTTTGCGTTTATATATTTTCTTAAATTAAGTTAAATTTAAGCTGTTTATCCATAATTATAATTATATATAAAAATGTATGTAGGTACATTTTTTATCTTATCCTGAAACCAAATGTTAAAAAATTAATAATATATATCTGGAAATTTTGAGACCAAATCTACTACCATATCAAACTCTTTATCGACTCCAAAAGTGTATGGCGGCCACAAACCTTAACAATTTCTCATTATTATGAATATCGTGAAATGAAGATATTTCACCCACACACACACACAAAGAGAAAAGTTTATTAAATTCAAACGAAATTAAACTGAATAATGCTGATGGAAATTGAGTTGGATAGCAAGTAGAAGAAAATAGGAAAATTTCTGATCGAAGAAGAAGAAATAGTGAAGGTGTGTGTTTGGTGTGTTCAACTAAATGGTTAAAAGTGAAAACCTGTAGAGCTCTCATGGATTTTTTTCCTTAGTTTTTTTTTTCGTTAATAGCTTTTCACGCCATTGCACTGTTGCTGCCAAAAATCTGGTTCGTAGTGGGGAGTATTTAGGTAGTTATTATACTGTAAGGTAGGGTTGATTAGAGCGATATAATAAATGTGCTTTAGGGAAACAGGAAGTATGCACGATGAAGTAAAGAGGGCAACGAGAACTCATGTAAAAATCTGTTTTCATAACTAATACGTGAAGGCTTTTGCTGTTATCCCGCACAAGCTCAACATTGGGATTTGGTGAACCTGCTTTTTCAGGCTCCAGTGGTTTAACCAGGAATCTTAAGAAAGTTTTTAGAAAGTTGACTGTGACACTGCAGACAACTGCAAGCGGTTTTACTTTGGTCTTCTAAATG